>QZCP01000590.1:220693-236368 GCA_003956705.1 Brevipalpus yothersi | reverse complement strand
AGAGAGAGAGAGAGAGAGAGAGAGAGAGAGAGAGAGAGAGAGAGAGAGAGAGAGTCAAGAAAGTGGAATGAAAACAGTTAGGAGAGCAAATAAAAATGCGGATAGAAGGTGATAAAAATTCTCCATGTCAAGGTGACTTTAAAAGATGGAGGAGGAAGGAGGAGAAGAAGAATAAGATGGATCAAGAGGAAGAAGCGATCTGATCGAAAAAGATGAAGGAAGATAAGACAAGGAGTAGCAGATCCTCATCATTTTAAGTGATAAAGTTGAAGGCAGTACATGATATCATGAGAGTACAAAAGCGATTCAATTTCAAGATGATTACCTTCCGCACATGGTGGCAATTAGGGGATCACTTTCAGATGGGCCATCATAAACTCGAATATAATCGTGAAGACATTGCTTTGGATCAGTAGTGACTGGACGCGGGAAGCATACAAGTAAATTTTCACATTGCTCTGCATCCACATCCATATCGACTACTTCCATCTTAATAAAGCCAACTCCAGTGGATTGTATCAAGTACCTATGGCAAATTGGATAGAGTGGAATCAATTAGTAGGATAAGTCTTTGGGAAAAAAACTATTTTTCACTGATTTATCGCATCGCTTGAATGGGGCATCCGAAAAATGATCAGAAAAAGGCTTCCATTAAAAAATTTCAGATTCACACCAGATTCAAGGGAATGAAGTGAACAGAGATGTGAATTATAATGGAGTAGATAAGTCTTAAAAGCAAATATCTCATCAAGCCTCAGAAAAAATGAATAAAAATCTAGGAATTCAAACAAAATCCAACTTCTCCATAGTTTTGGGAAGAGCTCAAGAATATCTGATGCATATCAAGATTTTTTAAAAACAGCCAGTCAGATCATCGAACAAACTGATCACCAAAATGTTCCCTCTCAACCCTTTGTCAACGCATCTTGAGACCCAAAAAAATCACACATAGACTTGGGATAAAAAACTTCTACAAGTTGTTCTGATGACATGAAAAAAAGATTGATGAGGCAACAAAAACTGGCTCCACAAGCTTCATGATGGAATGGTCATCAGGAACAAGGTTTGTTCAAACACTATCTCAGCACAACAGAAATACTTCCAAAGCTGAAGGAATCCCAAGAAATCAGTAGCTAAAAAATAAGCTGACTACATACGCTGGGTTGATACAAGTCATGGATAGCTCTTACATTGAGAACAGTATTCTCATTTCCAAGACTTTTTTGCCCACATACACAGAAGCATAATGTTTATAAATATTCTCAATGATCAAAAAAAGATACAAGTTCCGAAAATACTGAGAAAACGTATTTCAGATACTCGAAGCAAACGATTGATCTATGAGTGGAATTCATGAGCTGATGTCAATTTTGGAATATGTCCTCACAAAGTTCAAAAAGATTTGGTGAAGAAAAAATCTTTCGAGAATCTATTGAGATACAGATTCCTTCGGGAGGTTTCTTGTTTCGTTTTTTGTTCCTTTTCTTTTCATCTTCAAATTGAGATTGATACTCGAGTCACTATGCAAATGATTCATTTGACTATTATTCTTGAAGCATTGGAAAACTACTGTCTTTTTGGATGATTTTTCTTCTCTTACTCTACATTATTTCCACTAACTTGTAGGCATATACACACACACACAATGTTTTGTTGACTATTTACTACTGTTTATCCACTATTTCTTCATGTGCATCTTGCATTCTTTTTCTCTTTTTTCTGCTACTTCTTATCGATTATGTTCGAAAAAGCGACTCGATAGTAGCTATTTACTCAATCGATTATCCAATTCACCGATCACATACAATCCTAAAATACTTCTTCCTATAATAATACCTGGGCTTATGGGACGATCACCATGCAAACTCGGCTATTTTGCATTCTTTGAACCTCAAGCAAAAGACTATCGATTCTGTACTTTCCCAATTCTCCTTTTTCTGTGTTGCATAAACTGTTGAGGCTAGAATAAAAGAGTACCGTTAAAAGCGGAACCCATAAAGTGAATCAATCATGATTTTGACAGAAAATTTTCACCAAATACTGTCACTTTTGCAGTTGCAAAAGAGATAAGACTACTTCCTTAGCATGGTAAACTTTTGAATTTTTTCCGGAGTGAAAAAATTATTCTCAATTCCATAGACGCTATACTCTAACTAGTTACTGATTCGAGAAGATACATGTACATAGCCTCAAGTATCAGTTTCAGATCAGAAGAAGAGAGCGAGAGGGAGAAAAGTTTAGCCTAAAGAGTTACTCCAAGATGGTAAAGTGCTGATAGAAGCAAATCACACCATGGTAACAGCTTCTTGCACACCTAAGAATTTCAAGAATCATATGAACAACATAACCTGGGAAGACATCATAGCTTGAGGAAATACAATGATCGCATGAATAATCCAACAGTTCTTGATAGATCTGGGGGATATTGTTCTTTTCGTTGGGAATAAGTCATGAGAAGGGTGAATGCTCCTGTAATTTTTCAAGAATCTCATGTGTAAATAGTTGGATCAATAAAAACAATTGACTCATTAATGACTGATTTTTAGAAACCCTTTTTCTTGTTCAAGATGTAGCAAATTGCATGTATTCTGGGTCATTTTAGATTCTTAATTTTTTGCACTCAGAAAATTTTTCAACATTACTATTGAATTTAGAACAGTTGATTCGGAGAAAAAGAAAAAAAGACATCCAAATAAGCAAATAGAACGTGAAAAACTTTCTGCTCCAATGATGATGGACAGTATTTTTAATCATTAAAGTGCCAAAGAGACTGAATTTTCCATCATTAAAAAGCTAATTACTGTAAGAACAATGCGAAAACACAATAGAATGCAAGAATATCTCTTGTGGAAAGGAATGAATAAAAAAAGGTGCAAAAAGGAGAGTAAAAGAAGAACACGAAGAAGATTTAGATGATAGATTCTTCTGTTAGTTGTCTACGTTAACAAGAATAGATGAGCGAGAAAAAAGAATCAAAGATATTCTGGAGAAGAATATTCAGTGTATGTGTGTGTTATGGTGTGAAGAAGAAGAAAAACTAATCAGCTGAGGTGAGAAGAAAAAAAAGTTTCTATCGATCCACACGTCTTCCTGCAAATTTCCTGCCATTCTTTCCGCAGTTACTCAGGAAGCGAAAGAAAAACTCGCATCTCCACAAGCCCAGCCAAACAATACAGTGTGCCTATGGGCCATGATAGATCTGAGTCCAAAATTTTCCTTACTCCTTCTTACCTGCATTTGAGATTACGCGGATATATTTCAGGATAGCCAGGAGAATGGATATAACAATGTCCTGGTGAACAGTCTTGAAATATTCGATCACAATACGATCCTGGTATAGCTTGACCACGTTTACTGCGAATTTTGTACAGTTGGCCAAGATTATTCCATCGTTCATCTTGCTTCTGTACATCGGTACTGATTTGAAATTGAGTTTGCTTGTCATATTGGTCCGAATGAAAAATTAATCGAACAAAAGAAGTTTCCGATATGATTGTTTTGGGCATGTCAATTTCACCACAAAAGTAGCCTGCAAATGATGAGAAGAGAATAGAGAATGTTAGGAATTTTTATTTTTGTTCTTAGAGTATAACAATAACTTTCTACAGTCCCATGAGTTGAATGCAAAATTTTTGATCTGATCTTATTTCCACAGTCTGATTGTCTTTGAGCTTGTGTCTGTGTGTATGTTAGTCATGTAAACGCATTAGTGAATCGATAAGTCAAAAAGGGGAAATAGATCGAGCGAACCAAACAGTTTGCCATCTTACAAAATTCTTCCATCTAATTTGCATACTAACACTGCATTATGTGATCCAAACACAACAGCTCATTAGGCAGATTATCACTAATGCCATTAGGTTATCATGATTTGCATAGATGTTTGCCGGAGAAAGATTTAGTTTGAAGCGTGTACTCATCTCTCTTTCAACTTCCCAAGTAATTTTGAATTCTTCGCATAATTTATTCGCTTTTCCTTTGAAATCAAAATTTCCTAGCCTCAGGCTCATACAGATCATCTTTTCCCTCTACAAGCGACTATTTCACGGAGGAAATCTTCTCAAAAGGGTTCAGAACCCTTCTCTCTTTCTATTGCCTTTCCTCCTATCCATCGAAACAGAAACATTATCCGGAAAGAGTTTGATACATTTTTGCTACTAGCAACTGTTTTTTTGACTGTTTTTCAAAAAAAAATGAAAGAGCCTTGTGAGTAAGCAGGCATGCATTCAAGTTGATTGAATTTGAATTTTGTTCGGAAACCTTGGTGTGGCTTCTATGGATGCCATCAGCCACAGTCAACAGTAGAATAACGGTGAATGGATTGAAGTAGAAAGGAGGAAAGGCAAAAAAGAAGAGTTTTATCAATAGGGAAAAATTTTTGTGAATGAAAAGAGAGAGATCAGAATTTCATTCCATTTGAATCCATCTTCTGAAATGAATCCGTATTCAAGAGGAATAAGTAGAGTACACAAACAACCACTTCGCTCCTATTGAAAACTTGGCTCGATTCAATGTGTATGTGTTATGATTCTGTATTTATTTATGTTGTACTTGAACTGGATGGAGAATGATGCTGTACAAATCATCACTTCTCCAAGGAATACACCTTTCCATGTTGATTTTACTTACTAGTTTAGCGGTTCACGAGAGAGTGAGACTTTCTAGTACCGGAATAAGATGACTTTTGATCGAAAAAATGCAGTGAAAAAGAATTTCTTGAGGTGTAAGGTGTTTTTTTCTACATGATTGCTTGAAAAATATTCTCTGATTCAGCCTCCTAAAGTAATCTTATATGTATTCAATCGGCGAAAAAATTCTACATGATATGTGTTTTGTATCGTTCTGCTGATCTAAAATTCAGCTTTCTGAATATTTGAAAATAGATGCGAAAGAAAAAAGAAATTAATGGATTCTCAGAGAGTAGTTGAGAATTTGAGAAGTCCCCTTCTTCAGGATATAAAAAACCTAAAGAACAGAGAGAAATGGTCAAGTATCTGAAGGAAACTAAAATGAAACATCATCATATACCACGGAAATGCATTGAAGCTGAATGAGAGGAAAGACAAAATAAAGATGGACTGTGTATAAGTCAAACTGGTCGTCAATAAAATGAATCAGGCGTGAAATTGGGTTTCAAAGCCTCAGTAATCAGCGATTTTTCTCTTTGAAAAAAAGTGAAATAGAGACAGAAAATGTTGTAGCTTGATCAATTGTGACCAGAAGAAGAAAACTCAAAGAACAGTTTGAACAAGATGATTACCGAAAGCTGATCAAATTCTAACAAGCTTCTTGCTCGTTTGAGGAGGATGTCAACATCAAACAAGAAGTTTTCATTCCAAAAACCAATAGAATACTAAATTCACATTGAAAAATAACGGGAAGTTGAGTTAAAAAGAAGATGAGATGAAAAGAGAAAAGAGTTGAGGATTCATTGTAAGCTGTTCAGTTAAGATCAATTCATGCTGAAGAAGTGGAAAAAAGAAGGCAAGAAAGGAAATATAAGGAATAAGAAGCTACTACTATCGAAAATTTGAGAGAACATCCGAAAGAGTAGAATCATCAAAGACAAACAAGTGGAATCTGAGATGGAATAAGCGAATATATCCGCTTGAATTGGAGAAAAAAAGGCTCTTGATCCTAATTGGTGATAGAAAAGTAGTTGGATTCATTCGCGTGGATGAGCATTGTAAAAAATTTCCACAGTTCACTTGCGATGAAAAGAGAAGTTCAAATCGAAAGTATTCCTTCACTTGAAACGATTTTGTTGCCAGAATGTTAAAAGAAGAGAGAGAAAGAAAAAGCAAAATTGGCTAAGAATTGAGCAAAGTGGAAAAGAATTCATTCTTTTTCCATTCTGCCTCTACTTTTCTGGAAGAATGTTTCAAAGGTATGCTTGAGAAAATTTTTCAGTGACCCAAATGCTAACTTTCTATTTCTCAACTAGCTCCGTAAACTTTTCATGGTAAGATGAGGAAAATTTTTTTCCCATTGCATCAGTCATCTGAACAAGCATTCACAAATCTTAAGTGAACAGGAACCGAGGATAATAGATGAAAAAATAGTTCAATTGAAAATCTGTGAATTTGAAACTTGAAAAAGTGATGGAGACAGAAAAAATTGAACAGCGAAAAGTAAATTGCTTGTTTTGAGATGAATAACTTGAAGAATTCAGTATCGAATTTTCATAAAGATCTAGAATCTATGGTAGAGAGAAAAGATCAAACATAATTATGGAGAACCAAAGTTAACTGTTCTAGATTGTAATGTCTTTTGGGAAGATTAATCAAATACTAGTCTGGGTAGGTAATGTATGAGAAGATGTCCAAAATTTCATGAACTAGAAACAAATTTTCGCTATAAAAAGGTACTTTTTTATGCTAGCAAATGGCATATGGAACATGAAAAAGTGAATATCAAGCGAATGTTCTGATGAAGTAAGATGATAGCAATTATTTTCCATCTTCTATCAACTCTCTTTTTCAATGAAGATATATGACTACGATTTAGTGGATGATATTTTTCCACCAAGAATATATTCAAACTTGAGATTCCCAACTGGATTTTCTCCCTTCCCTACTTTGCTATACTACTCAAGATATATGAGAGGTTGTGTGTGCACAGTTTCATCCAAAGATAATATTAGCAAGTTTATTAAGACATCATCAATAATGTATGAGATTGAATCAGAAGAAATATATTAAAGAGAGAGAGAGAGAGAGAGAGCTGAGAAAGCGTAAAGGTGGCGAGAGTTAGCAAGAGTTTTGTGATGCAGGAGGAATGTAAGACAGAAAATGAGTAGCTGTCAGTTGATGAGGCAAATTTTTGCAGCCTCCACTAATCATATCCGATTTAAGCAGCCTCAATTGACTCAGATTTTTTACTCTATATTTGGGAAAGCAAATACACTTGATTTCCTTCAATTTTCAAGAACCTCCAGCAAATGTGAATACTTTGCGAAGTGAGAAAAAAAGTTTAGCTCACAGAGTCCATGCAACTTTTTGCCTAAATGAGTTCGACAATCAAAAGTTATGGTAATTTGGTTCTAGATCAAAGCTTAGAAAAAAAATCTGTGGCAATTAGCAAAAGTTTGTAGATAGAAATCAAACAGTTTTTCGAACTCTTCTCAGCACTCCTCTATCAGAATTATCTGAAAAGCATCTATCAATATTCATGCAGAACACTGAAACACTTTTGATTCCTCGCGTCCTCAAGAATTTAGCAGTTCCAGTCCCTTACTGAAAAGCAGCTCAAGATCTGTTCTAACGCAATAACTTGCCATTATTTTACTGAAAACTCCCTAGAATGGTTCATATATGAACCCTGTTGCAGATTACTGTAAACAAATTATGATGCGCATTCATATTTTGATGGCTCTTGTGGCAGATGATGAGAAGGGGCAAAATTATATTATCTTAAAGTATGAGACTATGAATTTGCCATTTGATGTATCATTTTTCATACTGATGGACATTTAACTTATTTACTCGAATGAAGAACTTTGAATGGCTTAAATTTACGTTTGCAATAATGATCTTACTTTCCTTCTCTTCTTTCAGTCCACATTCTTTGCTCTTTCCTGTCATCATTTCCGTTCACAAAGAATTGAATCTTTCTCTTCTCTACTCTATTCTGTTGATGATGTTCAAAGAAAACTCAAGCTTTGGTGGATTTCCGCCTCTCTAAGAATAAAAATCTTATCGAAAGAGCTTTTCAAGCTATTTTCTCTCTGCCTCTTGTGTGCGAAAAAAGTTTTCCAAGAAAACTTTATCTCCAAAAAATCTGAATAGTCCAAGAATCTAGTCTGGATCAATATTCACTCAACAGATCACAGTTAACAGAAAGCTTTCGAGGTTTTGGATTCTCTGGAATTCTTTCCCTCTCTTCTTCTGGCCAGAAAATACGTCAATATAAGGGTTGCATAGAAATTTTGGGAAAATTCCCTTCAGAATCAAGTGAGGTGAATTTTTTTGAAATTAAAATCAGTGAACCAGGAAGTGTTTACCCAAATCATGAAGTTGAATACAGTATATTGTTGAAATGTTTTGTGTCTAGCTTCGCTAAGCTCCACGAGAGACAATTCAATTTGTTGATGTTCAATGTTTTCACCAGAAAAACCTCATAACTTGTCATAAGAAATCGGATAGACTGTTCATATATAACATGTGATGTAGGGTGAAATTCTTTCTCGAGAAGAAAGAGCAAAATCGAGTTCCCACATGTGTTCATGCTTTTTCCAAAAGAAGACTACATGGGCGGACTTGCTCTAGTCCATGTATCACACCAAAGTAATTTGAATTCTACCTCAACTTGTTTCCATGGAGCAAATATTATATATCAGTGGCAAGATTGAATATTTAAATTTTCTTGAAGCACATTTGTATGCATAGTTTGAGGTTGGTTGAGGAGAAGAATGAAAGAAAGAAAGAAAGAGAGAGAGAGAGAGAGAGAGAGAGAGAGAGAGAGAGAGGAAAAAGCTCTCACATGCAATATAAATTGAACTCACGCGAAAATATTTTCGGCTACAATCTAGAGAACTCATCCAAAAAGCCTGGGTAACTTAATCTTGTCTTGTAGAAAAATTTATTGACATTGCATTCAGAGTATGTGTAAGGGTGTAGAGATCTTCAATCTGCAAATTTTTTGATGCATTTCTTGGTTAGTATCATGAAATATTTAGAAAGGAACATTTGGAACCCCCTCATATATGGGCAATGTTTGCTTATGAAAAAGTGAAATTCTAGAGTTTTTGGAGTCCAATTATCACTTTACGAAAATCTTCTACCAGATATGAACCCATTTGGGAATGTAGAAAAAATTGAGCAAATAGCACTCTTATTCCTACAGTTTGCTACCATATCCAAGCACCTCAGACGTGATCAAGTATCTAAGAGTTACAGAGAGCAACCAGATCACAAGAATACAGGATAAATTTGCTAAGTATTCTCAGCTAGGCTTGTGAATTCATCTCAATTTTATAAAAGTATTTTATTTCCATCAAGATGAATATTTCAGCAAAGAGAACTAAGTTGCTCCAGACTATATGGTTTAACAGATAATTTTAGCAAGATTCTTTGCGTGTGTAAGATGAAAAAAATGAACTTAATGGAATACAGCAGCAATGGGAGCAAGAAACATGTTTTTCTAGCATTTGGCAGCACTTGGAATGGATTGTCTATGGTCATTTATGTAGCAGCCGTTGGAAAAAGTGGTGATCAAAACGCACGAAATGAAGTCTAAATCGGAATTCTGGAGGAGAGAATATTTTGATGGACAAGATAGAAAGGTTTTCACTCAGCGCATAAAACGATTATCCTGAAAAGTATTCTCTCCTTCTTATCTTTAAGAATGCCGAGAAAAAGTAGTGATTTGAGCTTGGCACCTTTATGATTTATCAAATTCTTACCTATGGTTTTACTCCACGCCATACTATGATAGATTCTTTCACCAATATTCTTCTTCATACTTAATCTCCAATCTTAACTGTTTTTTCTTCGTCTATTTATGTATACTTTTCATTCTTTGCATTGCCACATGATCAAATGCTGGATTGCGAGCAAAATAATCATCATATGACCAAACGGAACTCTAACCATAATGATGTTTCCACCAATCTCCATGGCAAAAAGAACAAATCGAAAAAAGAGAGCAGAAGAAAGAACCCAAGACTCACATGATTGGTCTTACCATTTTTCTGTTCCTTTTCCCTTTGCAACTGTAATTGTGTGCCTATCTCTGGGAAACATTCACGAGGAATAGAAGCAAAATAACCGGAAACAATGGTCTATGGAGAAAATAAGCGATCCATCGAAGCCTCTCTATCACATAGGCTCATGGCTTGAGTTTTACTCTCTCTCTCTCTCTCTCTCTCTCTCTCTCTCTCTCTCTCTCTCTCTCTCTCTCTCTCTCTCTCTCTCTCTCTCTCTCTCTCTCCGCTCCATCTTCACTCGCGTTTCTTGATCTCATCCCTCTCTCTCTTTCTCCATCTTTCCCATATCCTGTGTCCATAGACATTCTCTATTATATTGACTCTGATTACTTCATGAACAATGACCAAAAGAGTGGATAACATAGTCAATTCAAAGTTAAGCATACTAGGAAATAGTCTTCACTCTGATTTTTGCCTCAGTTTTTCTATCCCAACCTCCTACACTCTCTTTCGCTTGGCTCTTTTTCAAGCTATATATATATAAATTGTGGCATACTCAAGTGAAATCGAATTGTTGAAGATAAATTTGCCTGATACGAATACATCCTGACTGATGCCAGAAACATCTCTAAATTCTTCCGAATAGGAAATAGAGAGAGAGAGTCTCTCTCTCTCTCTCTCTCTCTCTCTCTCTCTCTCTCTCTCTCTCTCAGAGAGAGAGAGAGAGAGAGAAAGAGAGGTGGTGGGGGTGGGGAGGAGTATTGTGTCTATGATACGGTTTGAAGAGCATTGAAAAAGATGAATTGGATTGTTCAATCAGATATATTATTTCGAAGGAGGGAAAGTGAAGTGAAGGAATGAAATTTTTGAGCTCAATTGAGGAATGTAAATGTTACTATCGTGGAAGTGGAGTGAGAATGGCCAGAGGAGAGTAGAAAAAAGATTATCGAAGAGCATTCATATTTCATGTGAATCAACTTTCAAATCAGCAGTCATATTCCCTCAGGGCATCTGAATTTGGTTACCCTGGAAACTTGAAGCGCATCAAGAATGGACTTTCATCTTCTCTCTTTCTCTTTCTCTTTCTCTCTCTCTCTCTCTCTCTCTCTCTCTCTCTCTCTCTCTCTCTCTCTCTCTCTTCCCTCATCATTGACAGTATCCTGGAAAAATTTTTGCTCCTCATCCGCATCTGATCCTTGATCCATGCTCGCTCTCCGTGTGTATGTGAGATTCTCCTGGTGAATGTTGGCAAGTCCAAATTAATGATAGTCACAGAAGCGTGAGGCGATTCTCAAGAGGACATAAGGGAATGTAAAGTAGTGTCAGAGTTGGAGAGGAAAACAAATCATTGAATGACTAAAAAAACACTGAATCTTTCCAGAATATATACACACACTGGAAGTGTGCCTCTATGTATGTAGATGAACAATGCAAATCACTGTAAAGAATGGCAATAGAAGCGGATAAAGTTTATACATGTATATACATACAGGGATTGAAATGCACCACTCATCCCTATCTATCTTTCTCTTTCTATCTCATGGAAAGATTCATCCAGCCTCCAGGGAATCTGGGAGAGCATTTGATTCGGGTATTTTGATGTTCCTTTTTTTCATCGTCCTTCCATCTTCACTTCCAATTGACTGGTGAGTGTGTATATATATCTATACATTTATCTGTATGAAGGCCCTACTTATTCGAGGTCGAAAAAGATTGGCAAAGTCGGTTGTTCGTGAATAATGTGACAAGACATCGAAAAGAGAGAGAGAGCAATGTCACTACTCAACTTATATATATACACACACTTGGACTCATTTAAGGACCTGCTATATGTGTGCCTGTGTGTGTCAATGAGTTTTGGCAATTTCATGGTTGATTTGGATGAGAAGGAGGTTAATCTTCTTCAATCTATTGGATCCTTTCTCCTTTATCCAGTCTCAATGAAAGTGGAGCAAAAAAGAATGAGAGAGAGAGAGAGAGAGAGAGAGAGAGAGAGACTGAATCAATGTGTATAAGAGAGGCTTTATTATCAAACTTGAGTGACTGAATTGAAAAACTTGTATCACATGGCAACATTTTCCCAAAGATACCAATTTTGTTCATCTTTGTTTAATACATGCAATTGAAGGATTGATTGAGTATGAGTAATGTGTAGTTTTATTTTACCATAGAATATACGCTTGAATCAGAGTGAAAAATTGGTCTACTATAGAGGAATCATGGTGTGTTTTACTGAAAAAAGGAATACTCTTCCAGTTTACTTAAAAGAGAATCTTGTGTATGTTAACACTAGTATTTCTTCAACTACACACATTTGCGTGTGTCGTATATGTGTATGTAGAGCATTTTCTTTTCTTTGTGAGATTTGAGCTTAAAACACGATGAAAATCAAAATTGCTCATGTTACTTGGAGATTTGTGAACACACTCTTCCCACTGCCTCTAAACGTGAATATTCTAAAGAGGTACTTTTCATGGATAAGATTTTGAAACTTGAAAGGTTCACAGGGAAAACAAAATCTTGCAACAGAAAAAAGAAGTACCGCACACATATACACATACACACTTTTCCTTGTTTTTTCTATCCACAATCTTACATGCCTTAGTAGTAGTGGAAATTCTTTCACAATATACCGAACTCAATTGTGCTCTCGGTATTTCTCGATCTCACTACTATACAATTCCTCTCTCCTCTCAATTGAGCAACCCAAGTAAATATTGACAAACTCAGCCATAGAATACGATGAACCAGTCGAGAGATGATCCTACATGTTTTCCAGCTAATCGATCTTCATGATTAGAGAGAGAGAGAAAACCATTCTGTAAAGGCAAACGCATGCAATGTGAATCTAGGCTTGATTAATTTGATCTTTTGTACCTCTCTCTCTTATTCGAGGTTTTTTTCGTTTACAGTTGATCGGTTTTTATGGCAAAAAATTGATACATTCACCATTCTTCTACCAAGTTAGCCCTCAGCTGATTGTGTGGACCACCACATTGGGCTAAACAGGCCCATTCTTTCAACCCCTATTCTTCATTCATTCTGATAGAGCCTAACCTTTGGTTAGTTTGAGGTTTATATCAGAAAATACAATATATAATATTGTTGCCCTCTTGTTCCATTCTTCTCTCTCTCTCTCTCTCTCTCTCTCTCTTGGTCTCCTATTCTATTCCACTATTTTTCCACTCGTTGCTGGAGGTGTACATGAATCAATATTAACTCAAGTCTCGTGCATGTACTATCCATCGGAGACTCCATCTCTTTCTCTCACTCAGAACAATATTAATAATGGATGAAAGTTTTACCAAGCGAAAATAATTTGTCTTCTATCCAAAATGAATGGCGTAAAAGGATGATGAATTAATAATTCAAATCAGATGATCTGTGGATCGAGAGAGGCTCAGCATGGAGGAAAGTGTGTGTGTTGAAAATGAGTGGGAGAGATGGCTGGAAAGTAATGCAATAGTTTGTAGAATTATGAGCTCAAAGATGTGGTATACAAAATAGTATTTTGAAGATTTTCTAGATGTTAGATGGGAAAAATTCAAAAAATCAACTAGAGTGTAAAATATTCAGTTGAAGAGAGAGAGAGAGAGAGAAAGAGATTTGGTCAAGAATATCCGATTATGCAATAGATTATTTGGATTATCATTCATAATATTTTGACCAGATATAATAAACCCATAAAGAATGCAACCTTAAAGTTTCAAGAGTACACGGCTATGAATAAATAGATCTTTGGTTTCAAGAGATATGCAATCCTGATCGAGCAGTTTGACTCGAAGAGGTTGAAATGATCAAAAAAAACTCATCATGGATATATATCGTGATTATTGGAGTTGTTTTGGGAAGCTCAGAATGCTCAAAGGAAGATGAGGAGGAGAGAAAAGAGATGATGATGATAAAGAGGAAGTGTTCCCGAGAAGATATTCAAAATTCACGGTGCATGAAATGGTGAATGAGAGTAACCAGAGAATAAAAGGGCAAAGATGATAGAGAGAGAGAGAGAGAGAGAGAGAGAGAGAGAGAGACTATAATGACTTTTTCATTCAAATAAATCTTCCAGGAAAACAATCAAGTAAGCATCAAAGCGTAAGAGGATAGATTGGTTGAGCAAAGGGTAACAGAGGATAGCTGACACCTCGATAGGAAAAGTCAACATGATTCAACCAATAATTTGTTGAATCTGAAAGCTCAGCCAATTTTGAGTTGATTGCGAAAAATTTTTCAATACCCCTCAACAATGGATACAATAACAAGTGGTATCCATTTGATTTCTGGGGAAACTTGCACCAAAAAGCTGGAAAACAAAAAGAGAGAAGGAAAAAGGAAATCTAATATCGACAATCAAGGAAATCCTCTGGTATTGTGGATGATAGAGAATTTGAGAGAGAGAGACATAGAGAAGTAAAACAGAGAATTATGATTGCTTTGAGTGGAGATTTTTTTCTTCTTTTCAAATGTGGATCAATACTTTTTTTCTCATCACAATTGGTATTATCTCAGTCTGCTTGGTTCAATTGTAGGTGCACTTAAGTGTACCCAGATATGTGTGATTGTCAGAACAGTAAACTCAATTTTTTCCTTTCCCAATGCAATCCACTTGATTTTGTTCACTAATTACTGATTCACATCAAACCCTCTCAATTAAACTGAGACACACATACACACACTAACCCATCAAGGGACGTTTGTAAAAGTCTGGATGTTTAAGCTATTATGATGAGAAAGGGTATCAGGCTATATACAGTAGTGGTGATAGTTGTATCGCTTGGATGCAAATGTATGCTCTTACATTCTCACAGTGCCAGTATTCTTTCTCCAGTTTGTGGTACCCATTTCTGTTTGGTATACAGATGGAGAACAATTTTGGAAAGCTCAATCGATGGTGATGATCGACCTCAACTCACTGTCAACCACAGTGACATTATCATTCATTCATTCATTCATTCATTCATTTGACGATGCTGGTGAAGTGCATAATTTGCATGAGAGCATCGATAAAAGCTTTGCGTGATGATTACCGAAAGATCCATAAAGTGTATGTATATGTAGTCAGAGAGGTGGAGATAGAAGGAATAGGGTAAGATAGAAAATAAGACAGTAAAGAATGAATGCCCAGAATTTCATCGAAAAATTTTCTACATGCGACTTGGGAGCTATCAGTCGAAACATGATGATGATGAAGAGACAAGATAGGAAAGAATGAGTAGAAAAATATTGTGGTTGACTTAGTAGAATGCAATATAGGAGGAAGAACACAGGTTTGAAAAGCTTGAAAAACGGAAAATTTATATAACCAGGCAATACCAATCATGCAAACTTGAGAAAAGTTTGCGTGCTCTTATTTGAACCGTTAATGTGTGAGCCAAACCACACCACTACATCATTATTATCAGGCCACCAGAGTATTATCGTTCTGATCAATATACATATAACATATAAAGCCCCAGAGTAATCATTTAACCTGTATTCCCTATCTCTTCCTTGTTCATCAATATACCGATACACATGCACACATACATTTTAGGCAATCACCTGATTTGCATGAGATGATAAGTGATCAGAGCGTGATCACAGTTTGCATCTCTAAGGGGAACACTTGAATTGAAAATATAATCTCAATAATATTTTTCAGAATAGCTCATCACAATAAAAGTGTACACAGGCCACCAGTAAAGGTATATATACATGTTAATGCAAGTGTGTATGTGTATGGATCAATAGATGAATGAAAATTTTCATTTTCTCGGCTAATACTCTTGATGAGTAAAGATAGATTGCTGGTGATCTAAAGAATGGCCACTCTACTTTTAATATTTTTTGGCAAAACAATACCCACTATACACATACCATTATTACTATTGTTATTGTAATAGAGAGCATACACAGTAAAATGAAATAATGGCAATATTCTAGGATCTAATAGAGATTTAGTGTATGATAGTTTGGCAAGCAACAGAGAGAGAGAGAGAGAGAGAGAGAGAGAGAGAGAGAGAGAGAGAGAGAGAGAGAGAGAGAGAGAGAGA
>QZCP01000590.1:206042-220576 GCA_003956705.1 Brevipalpus yothersi | reverse complement strand
GAGAGAGAGAGAGAGAGAGAGAGAGAGAGAGAGAGAGAGAGAGAGAGAGAGAGAGAGACTATAGAAAGGGGAACAGCTCAAAATTTGCTTAACACTTAATATCAGCTCATTATGGCTTGTTTCAGCATCTTTTTCTTCATAGTCCACTCACTTGAATGAAAATAAGTATGATAATGACTATGGAAAGAGAAGCGTTGATGGGAAATGGTTAATGTGTTCAGTGGTGGACAACAGTTCAGAGAACGAAAGAGAGAAAGAAAGGGAAAAAGAAAGCCTATGTGAACCTAGCAATGGCCATGCAAGGCTGATTTGATTCTCGATGAAAAGTAGCGGCTGCCATTCACATCACAATTAATCACATGTGATCAACCGTTGGGCCAAGAAAAATCATCAAACTGATGACCTCTAACTAATGATAATGATAACGATAATGTTGGTCATGTTAGCTGGGGAAACTTGATCGGCTTGACCAAGGCATTGATTGAATGAACTTTTATAGCAATGCAAATCTAGTCTGTGTAAATGAGCATTGATCCCCAAATATGATACAAATGTATGTATTCATATAGTAAGCTAGTGGGTGAGAAGGGCATATAGCATATAGAATGGGATAAAAAATTTGAATCTGATTAAATACATGGACGCTTAGAATATTGAGCAGCTTTTGTGTAGCTCTATTGATCTTTCTGGTAAAATAAATGAAAATTGAGTCACTTGTGTGAGTTAAACAAGTATTTTTACAAAGAGTCATTCTTTTCAACTCTAACCGCAAAACCTTTCGAAAATCCTTTACTATTGCACTCAATCCTGAGAAAAGAGTTACATTAGAAGTGTAACAATAAGATTCCATGGACAATTGTCAGCTAGTCAGTCAGCAGCTATTTAAGCATGTTCCTTGAACGAGAGAGAAAAATTCTTCGGAATATATACACAATATCGATTTTATGTCACATTGCTAGAGCGAATAGACTTTGAATAGAAATGGTTTCAAAATAAGGGGCTTTTCTGCATGAGTGGTAACAGAAGACAGGGAAATGAGCTTGAACCTCTCTCAGTATTCCTCGTGTATTCCTTGAACCGGAACCGTGGACCATTGTTAACTATTGATAGCATGAAACGGGAATATGATGTGGAGATAAAATTCTAGAGGCCATAAGTTATTCTATCGTCACAGAAACTTTTTTCTCTCTCTCCCTATTCACAATCTATTCCCGCTGTTCTTTTACTACTTTTATTTCTCTCTTTCTCTTCCTTTCTTTCTCTACCGAATCGATTGTGAATATTCAGCAAATTTGAAAAAGATTGAAAATGGACACTCACGAACACTCCAAAAATTTGAGTTCACCGATCAACCAGAGGACTGTGTAAGAGGGCTTCCTATTCCACATTCTCTTCTCATGTGTATGTAATTGAACTTTTTCACAGTTGAAGAACAGCATTTCCTCCCCCATAGAATGGCTATTCGAGAATCGAGTTCATTTTTCACCCTGATTTACTTGTTCAATTTGAATAAAGAAAGAATATTATATATAAAGTGCACAGTGTCGGTTGGGAGAGAGAGAAGTAGGCGAGAAATATGAACTTTTCTCTTTTTCTTTCTCCCTACTTTTTTGATTCATGGTTGTTTGGTCTTGGAAAATGAGAGTTGAGAGAGATGCTAAATTGCTTTAAATCACACGATCGGTTGAATATGGGAGCGAGAGAAAAATATTACCATTTCCTATTCACGAACAGTTTCCCGCCAGTTGCATGAGGTCATTTTCTTTATCATTCGATTCACTTGCTTCTGTCATCATTGGAACTTTCCATGGTCCATCATCATGCATCAGTATATTTATGTACATTTTTCCCGGTGTGAAACACATGAACTCACATGCACACACATGCACACACATACAAACATAAACAACAGTTGAGTTAGATCATCATCTACACCCTATCGACTCATCACCGCATCTCACCTCAGCATCCAGCATCCGCCTTCAAAGATCAATCCTGCATCTTCTCTCTCTTCTCTCAACTATTTGTCACTTTGAACAGCTACTCAGTTTGTCTTCTTCTTTTTCTCTAGCCATATCACTTCTGGCCATTTGGTCATCAATAAGAGAAAATCGGAAAGTGAATAGAATGCCCAATGTGATGGAGAGAGAGAGAAAGGAACAAATGATAGAGAATAATGATAATGTGATTCGGATGGGCAAAGTGGAAAAATGAGAAAGAGAAAAGCAAGTGACTATATATATATATGGATGATATCTTTAGTTCTAGCTAGCTTGAGCATTATGATTGACCAAGGAGGTGGAAAAAGGAATACAACGAATTAGCCATGGTCAATATGATCGATGAGAGGATATTAAACATCCTAATCATTCGGTGTCATGATGTGGTGAAATAGTATCAAATATGTGTGTGTGTGCGAAGAAAAACAGTTAGCCTGCTTGATGAACATAGACACACATACACATACGCATACAAACCAGAGATACAATTTTAATTATGACCATAATGGTCAGCCATTGAATACTCACAATTGTCAGATATAGTTATTTGAATTGCACACCATGATAGTAAACATCAAGGATGAGCAAATAGCTATAGCTCTGTTAGATAAAGAGGAAACAGAGGAGTATTTTTCTAATGGAAGAATGCTCTTGGAGAAAGTATATAGATTTTATTAGAGACTAGTAAGAAGTTCTCTACTCTTTTCCTTCTCAACTTTTACCGTTTCAGGTCCCTAAAAAGAAGGAAAGAATCCAAAGTGAACATGATGGATATACTCAGATTTCGTTTGACTTCGTATTGCTAGCCTTTTTCTAGTTGAACTGTAAGAAGCATGCAATTTGATCAACACCAAGTGGACACTAGAAAGTAAGGAATAAGAAGATAATGATTCACTTGGATAGGAAGCTTTCTCAGCTCAGAAGTCAAGCATAGAATCAGGCGAAAATAGATGGCTACTTATAGAGAGTCAGAGAAGTTGAAAGAGGCAAGAAGAAGAAGGAACGAAAAAGAGAATCCGATTGAATCCGATAGAATGTGAATTATCTGTGGCATTTTTGAAGCATTCCATAAGAGGAAACTTACTGGTATGAGAGTGGATAGAAAATGATATGTCCACCAGTATTTACGCAATAACCTGGTCCAAT
The DNA here is from genome assembly GCA_003956705.1 of Brevipalpus yothersi. Lineage (NCBI taxonomy): Eukaryota > Metazoa > Arthropoda > Arachnida > Trombidiformes > Tenuipalpidae > Brevipalpus > Brevipalpus yothersi. The sequence continues at coordinate 217,430 of QZCP01000590.1, read as the reverse complement.
ATCATGTTATTCCAAGTGGAAATTTGAGTATATACTATTTTCACTGTTCACATTCAGCGATTCTAACTCAATTCTTGATCTCAAAAAATACTTTTGTGGATAATTTAATGTGATATTGAATTGCATTCAACTCATCCATGTGCTTGTATGTGAATGTGTGTAGTTCAGAATTCACTTATTCAATAGAAGGTGGATAAAATATTCCCCAAAAAAACATGATCATCTTTATCTTCATACCTGGATTTGTGTGACCAGAGCCATTCATTTTTTTGTATCCATCGATTATTTGAAAATAGTTTCGTTCACATCGATCCCTTTCAATGCTCACTTCACCAACCCGAAATGTTGTGAATCGTATTGAAACTGACCAATCCATAAGTTCAGGCTGAACTCTAATAGTGTAAACACAGGTCAGTGGCTGATTGGCTTTATATTCACTCATGTTGGGTGCAGATATTGGTTGGTAAATATCAACTGTTTGGTTACAGCCAGAACGATGACCTGAAGGCAAGTAGATTAGGAGAAAAGGAACAGAGAGAAGGACAGAAGAAAAAAAGTTGGAATTTAGAGAGAGAATTCTTTTGACTTGATAGTAAATTTATCATTGAGTACTAGTACAGTTTGAAGATCATTTTGATCACACACACACACACAGATCACAAGAAAACTTGACAGCATTCATGTTCACCGTTTAGTTGAGAAAAATCTTTCACTCTTGGTGAACCCTTGAAGGCTTCTTTCTCTTAACAAAGGAACTTGTCTTCTTCAAACAAACTTTCTTTCGATGATCATTGTCAGTGGAGTGAAACTCAAATACAGCTATTGAACTATTTGTTCCTTTCGATTGAGAACTTCGTCGATAATCTGGGAAAAGAATCTTGTGTCTCGAGTACTTGGAAGAGACTACAGTTGAAAATTGAAGCTAAAACAAGTGATTACTCACAATACTTGGATTCTGAGAAAAGTTTAGTTCGAAAGAATTTGAGATAATTATACAGTTTTTCTCGAAAAAAAAAGATTTTTTTATTTCCTTATGCCAACAAAGTATTCAAACAAATAGAATTTAGCATCTTGGTATACTAACATACTACTTTATATTAACAAACTGAATCTAGCTGAATTATTGTTCTTTCATAGAATATCCAAGAGGAAGAAAAGGCTTTCCAAAAGGAAACTTGTTACTGGCAAGTCTTATCGGTTGAGTAATATGTAAAGAATTTTTATTACTTATGAGAATCATAAGAATACTGTAACTAACAGTTCTCAGTTGAAGTGAGAAGCATACACATACACATAAGAAAATATTTCAAAGCATTAATTGGGCTGAGGTTGACAAAAAAAGAGAGAAAATCATAAACTAAATTCTTCTACCATGATTATTAGATGAGAAGCAATATGACGAAATAATTGACAATAATGGAACCTTTAGAGGAATAAAGAATTCTGAAATCACAAAGAGAAAATGATAAGAATGGTAAGGGAAAAAAATTCAGATACATATATATAGAATCAGAACCTCTTTTTCTCCAACGTATACCTTTTGGAGTGTTGATTAATCCGATTAGAGGTTCGCCTTTTTGCGTGAGATTTCAAGATTGTTCCAAGTCTTTCTGCCCGAAAGCTTCTTCTATGTGTATGTATGTGTATGTGTTTTGATTCACTCAGCTTGAAAAAAAGTACAAGATTCCCGAAGCTAAGTGGAACGTAAAAGAAAATCGATTCAACATCTTACCAAAGATTCAATTATTTAGCTGGAAGTTATGAGCTACAGATAGAGCAAAAGTCTACTAGAATGAACATAGGATTACCGTGTAGAGAATGGGAATATTAGAAAATCGTGTCTTCCTTAGCACAAAAGTAGATCAATAACTAAAGAAGATGTGGCATTATAGTTATTTTTTGAGATATTCTTTTGTATTTTTGATCTTTAAGTCCGTTTTCAGCTCAGAATGACAGTATCTAGGCAATGAAAGTAAGAACCAAATTTCAAGAAAAAATCTTCACAGACTGAAATATTGTTTATTTTCCTCGAAAGATTATTCACTATGCTCATTTGACTTTGAGCCGCAGCTTCAATAACCTTTACTTCCGGTGGATTTATGTCGAAAATATTGGCAATCATATGAACAATCATTGCAATCATACAGGTTGAGAGGAAAAACTTTGATGAAAACTTTTGATACTATCATTCTCTTATAAACAACATTCACCACGAAATAAACAATAACAATCAATCTATTCTAAAATAATAGTGTTTTAATTGTAACCAAATCAAAATACTCACTATTAACAGTTGATTGAAAAAATTGCAAGATAGATAAGACGGTGAAAATATTTGCTCTCGAAGAAGTGATCATGATGATAGTCCGATAGGTTAATAACACTTTTTTTCAAACAATATCCTGAAATCTGAATGGATTGAAGTGAGTACACATGATCACAACAACACAATTAAAATCACGACAATATGAAAACTGTTGCACAAAGTCAATGCACAAAGTTACACAAAAACATCATCATTCTGTATCCAGAGATTCATTTTTCAAACTGTTCAATGCTGTCATACACACATATACACACACACACACGTTCACATAACCCATGTGTCTATGGATGTGTAGTTATCTTAACGGTACTCTTCAATCGACTGAAGGCTCACGATTTAGTGTTTATGCGGGAGGAAAGTTTTTCCGGAGAATATCATGCGCAATTCTCGTCTAGAATTTTTCATGCGTTCAGTACATGAGAGAAAGAATGTTTTTATGTTTTCATCGAATTTGGACAGTCAGTGTATATTGGATGGTTTTAATATGATCTAGAGTGTAAGGCTCAATCAATTAGAGAGATAAATTGTGGGCAAAAAATAATAATTTTTGTTAGTTTTTCTGATGATTTTTGTGAAAATTCCAACTTAACCAATGTCACACAATAAAGCTCGATCACATCATCATCGGTACTCAGAGACTGATCACCACAAGTTCAACGATCATGAAGAAAGGGCAAGGAACACATCGCCAATGAATCATTACTGCTGATAATAATAATTGAAATTTATTCACTCAAAATCAAGCCATGGACATAATTGGGATGAGTCTACCGTATTGCGGCCAAGCACACACACTTGCATCATTTTACGGGGAGAAAGAGAGAAAGATCATTGAATTACTGTATACAGCTCGCTCCATTGTCAACACCATAATAAAATAAAAGTTTCACGATATTTTCAAGGAAGAAACAAAAGAAAGAGAGAGAGAGATGTGTATGTATGTATGTGCTTGCGTTTTTCCCCTCCAACAGCTGGAAGTACACAGTAACACCATTGAACAGCTCGGTATGGATACATACCGAGCTAATGGCTGTCAATCAATTTCACTCTGTATCCGTGATTGTCTCCACTTCCACTGATAATGTTGGCTTAGCTCGCTCATGAGACATCATCTCTCTCTCTCTCTCTCTCTCTCTCTCTCTCTCTCTCTCTCTCTCTCTCTCTCTCTCTCTTTCTCTCTTTCTTTCTTTCTTTCTCTCAGTTCGTTGGATTCAATCGTGTCGTTCGCATTCGTAGTGGAAGCTGCAGTAACGTATATATGCAATAATAATCTTGTGGAATAACAACCGTTAAGGATAACTGTTTTTTCTTCTCACTTTTCGAAACATTTTTATTGATACACACTGAGAAAATCTGTTTTTCTGTGATTCGCGTGATTTTAGACAATATTTCATCAGTATCATAGGCATCTACTTGATCTATCATCACCATAATCATCATAATCATTATCATTTTTTTTGGTGGTAGATGGGCATAAACTTGCCATTTTTTGTGGAAAAATGTGGAAATATTTGACTCACCTTTACATATTAGATTAACTGTTGTTCAGTGAAATTTGAGAAGAATTCATTATCATATTCATTATGGCCAAATCTATGGACTCTTTATGGGACATTTTTCGAGCCTGTGACACTGATGGCTCCGGATACATTGGTAAAGAGGAAGTAACCAGTATATGTGATAAGTTTGGAATTTCTGATGTTGATGCGAATAATATTTTCATCGATCTGGATCGTGATGGAGATGGACAGATAAGTTTTGAAGATTTTCGAGAAGGCTTCAAAGATTATGAAAAGTGTGTCGAACAAACTGTTGATCCATCAACAGAAGAGATTTCAGAAGCGAATTTACCAGAAAAATCAGCCTATCTACAGATTGTTAATAAAGCTCGACAATCATCCAATCTTAGAAGGGTTCGCTCATTCACTAGGTGGGTTGTAGCTCATATTGGGCTCAATGAAGAATTCAGATTATCTGACTTTCAAATTCGAGAAAAGAATGTCTGAATGCCTAGAATTGCGCAATGAATCTCAGGATTTCCCAAGTGCCTTTGGCTCACATGAATTTTAACTTGAATCAATCCTTTATACTTTGAATTCAGAAAAATTGATCGTGCTTTGGCTGATGATTCAATGGATCCTGAAAAGCAATCTAAAATGATTGAGGAATTGATGGAAAATCTTGGTAAACTTAAAACTGAAAATGAAATGTTGGCAAAATCATTTATGAGGTGAGCATACTTGGTCACACACTGATCATAAAGAGATTCACTTTATCTGTGAAATTATACGTGAAAAATTCAATTCTACAGAGAACGTCGAGAACACGAGGAACATCTACAACAGATTGAGCAAGATGTTGATTCTCAAGTGAGAGAAGTTGAGGAAAGATACAAGGAAAGAGCTAAACAAGAGATTGAAGCTGAAAGACGATCACTAAGAGAATTGATGAAGGAAGAGATGGATCAACTCCAATCACAGCTTTCAATGTTTGAGAAGGTATACAGAATTTCAGCTTGGAATCGAACTTCATTCCGAAATCAATTTAATTATCATAATTTTCAGGTTGAAAATTGGTTGAAAAGCAATCAAATGAATATGGAGAATGAAAAATTGGGTGAATTCCGAAGCAAATTGGAGGAAGCTTTACATGAAAATCGTCAAATGAGACTCTCTTTATTGGATACTCAAACAACTGTTGCAATGATGAGAAGTGAATTATCTCAACTGAAAAATATGTATGAACAAAAATGTCAAGAATTGACCGCTGAACGAGAGCGCGTTCTCGAAGTTGTCAATAATCAGGACTTCATGGCACGTCAACTGATGTTTTTACAGTGAGTATTCGAAAAAGGAATGTTGACTATTTTAACAATGCTCAGCTATCCAGACCTCATTCAATGAATCATCATTTAATCATAACCAAAAGGGTAACCAATAATGAATTGGTATATAACTTGAATTTCAAAATTCAGAAAATTAATCATCGACGCTAACACGCCACATCCGGTAATGATAAGAGTAGCCAATGACAAGAAGAGTGAATTCTTTTGAAATTCAATGAGTTAGAGATGAAAATTTTCCACGTTCGATTCTATACTGAATACGGTGAAAAAATTAATGTGGATATGTATTCTAACTTGTAAAATTCCTTTCCCTTCAGAACTGAAGTCAATGATCGTCTACAACAAGGATCAGAGAATTCGGTAAGTGATCTGTGTGTGGATCATTTCGTGTTATGCAACTACAAGTCAGATCGAATAATCAGCTAAAAGCGAAGAGAGAGAGAGAGAGAGAGAGAGAGAGAGAGCTTCGAATGTAAATAAGTCAATTAATTAGAAATGTATGACGCTAAAAAGGGTTGGGTTTTGCCCAGTAAGTAATACACACATAGAGTCTGATGATGATCTATGACTGTCAATGTCATTTGTTGATCACAATCATACTGATTGATCATGAAATTGGGTCATAAATGTGTGTGGAAATGTACTTGAAAATTCTAACATCTGTTTGTCTGAATTCTGATTTCGATTGTCATTCTTTTGAACCAGATTCGTCCGAACATTCCTCCGATATCCTTGGAGGAAAGTAAACACATCATCAGTGCCAGAGCGAGAGAAAAGAAAGGCTCAATAATAGGAGATTATCTGAAAACAAATTCAACTCACTCAAATGATCATACTCATGGAAACATTCTGGAAGTTCCATCCATTCGAGAAGATGATCTTCTCTCAGTTCCATCCGTTAGGGATGGAGCCAAGTCAGAGGCTAGCAGTGATTGTGGTTATAGTTCAAGAAGACATGATGATGACAATGGTAAGGAAGAGAAGAGCAATCTGTATGACAAACTATTTTTCATGATTTATTCAAATTACAGATGGATTATCCACCATGACTAGAGATGAACATGATGATTCTAATTACTCTTCCAATGCTTCCGAGCGACATAATTCTAACAGTGATGATCAGATTGGCTCTAGAAAAGAATCGGAAGATGTCAATTCTAATTGGATTCCTGGTATTGAAGAATCAACAGGACCACCTGAAACTCTCTATAATCTTATTTTCATCGGCGATATGTCTGTTGGTAAATCTACACTGATTTACAAAATAGTGAAGAATAAGTTTGTGACCAACCTTTGCTCAACAGTTGGAGTAGACTTCCATATGAAAACACTACGTGTAGATAAAAAGACTGTAAGTTTGCTGATCATCAGCCTGCTACATCTTCTAGTGCTAAAAATCATTTACAAATAGAAAAATAATTATTCGAGGAAGAATTTTGAGCATAATGTCCAATGTTCAGACGAATCTTCCTCTTCCAGAGGTATGATATTCCATCTGAACAGCTGAGCATCAGGAAGAGCTGATATTTTGATGTTCCTTTCAATTTAGTTTAGATGACTCTATTTAAATCACTTAATTCTTCTTTTTCAGATAGCTGTTCAGCTTTGGGATACTGGTGGACAAGAGAGGTTGGATATTGCTCCTGATGATTTAGAAACAAACTCTTATGATTCTTCTCTTCAATAGGTTTCGAAGTATAACTGTTTCCTATTTTCGGAAAGCTGATGGAGTTCTTATTCTCTACGATGTGACGAATGAACGCAGCTTCATCAATGTTCGCAACTGGATGAGTCAAATAAGTGTAAGGTCAGCCTTTCAAGAAGAAGAGTTTGTATGAAACCTTTTTTTGTTTCCCATTTCAGGAATATAATGGAAGAAATATTCCAGTAGTTCTGATAGGAAACAAAGTTGATATTCGAGGGAAAGCCACCAACACAGTTGAATACGATCGAGGAAAAAAATTAGCTGATGTAAGTAGCATCTGAATGGCTTGATGAGAATTCTCGGTCAACTTTTGAATACTTTCAGGAGTTCGACTGCCCGTTTTTTGAGACGAGCGTCAAGGAAGGAAGAAATGTCTTTCTTGCATTCGGGGCCATAGTCAGGTGAGCACATCAGTGGATGAAACTTGATTTAAAATTTTCACCAACTTCAAAATTCATCTCATCATAGGAAAATGATGGAAATAGATCGAGGCCCACCGAGAGTAAATGAAGTGGAATTAGCAAAGAAACCTGTTGATATAAAAAAGAAAAAGTGCTGCTCTGATAAATAATATTCTCTCAACATCGATCAAATATCGGTGATCTGAAATGCCATGCTTACTTGAACACTTGATCATCCGAGCTTCATTTGATGGATGGAATATCACGACCCTCTTCTCATTGAGTGGATCTCAAATTGAGATCCTGTCTTCACTTCAACTTCCAATTGAGCTCATTTTTTTCATCTCGTGACCACATAACTTTGAACATCTTGGACAAAGCTCATCAGTTTTGTCACTAAGATGTAGAAGACACCTTTGACACGCTACAAGATCAGTTCGTTTCAAGGAGATTCGAAGAGATGTTTCTTCTGATTGCAAAATTTTGTCGAACGATGGACTATTCGAATCGACCTGTTTGCCATATGCCAATATGACTCGGACTACCTGGAGAACTTCTGCTAAATCAGTCCTCCCCGTCTCTGACTCCTCAGAGTTGATATCCTGGAGGAGATGATTTGATTCAAATAGAAAAATTTTGTAAACTTAAAGATGCATAGTGACACAAAAAATAAAAATACCTTTAAAAGATTCAAATTTTCATCCGAACCATGAATGTATATATCATAGGGTTTAGTGAGATGTTTCGTATCATCAGTATTACTATCAAGAAGCTTTTTAGCTTCACAAACAATTGAACCGATGCTCATGATTGACTCATTACACCACGTTGGACTAGATTCGAAAGATTCGCTCAAAAAGAAACTCGTTTCTATGGAGAGAGAAAAAGAGAATATGAGTAATTTTACTTTTCGAAGTATGATTCAAATTGAAAATTTGTTTCTGATTGAATGCAAATTCATTTAACATACCTGAGCTATTAGGATTCAGGAATTGAGCAAGTTCTTCAACCAGGAAAGGTGTGATAGGACAAAGAGTGTTCATGACACCATCGAGGCAGTGTTTTATCACAGTTTGACAAGCTCTACGACTAACACAGTTTTTTTCATTGCAATAGAGTCTATCTTTGGTAACTTTCAGGTAGAAAGAAGAAATTTTGTCAACAAATTCTACTATATCATAAGCTAAAGCTTGTATGTCATAATCTTCATCGAGTTGTGTCCAGTTGCAAGAGTGCTGATGAAGCAGTGCGAGCATGTACTTATCAACAAACCGAAGATAATCATACTTCACAGGATCACTGAATTCTTCCAAAGCACCTAAACAAAATCTTAATTTACCACGAATCTATAAGAGAATAATAGTGCAATTTAGATACATTTGTAAGCAATATAAAACGATTCACTTACTTGGTCAAGCTCTTTTTTGGCATTTTTTAAGGAATTGAGATCAATTGGTAAATTGCCATGATGAGTAGCATACTTGGCAACATAAAAGCGTAGAACATCAGCACCAAATTGCTCATTGAGTAGAGGTACTGGATCAACAACATTTCCCACAGACTTTGACATTTTTCGTCCATCAGCATCAACAGCAAATCCATGGACATAAACTTTTTTGTAAGGTGGAATTTTTCTCAATGCTACACTAAGTATTAAGGAACTCTGGAACCAACCCTTACACTGATCAACACCTTCAAGATAAACATCGCTAATTTTATCACCACTCAGAACTGAGTTCCACGTAAGACCACTATCAAACCAAACATCGAAAATATCTTTACTCTTCTCAACTCCATAGATGTGGAGATTCTCATGTTCAACTAAACTTCGAGGAAGAAGTTCTTCCGGCTTTCTAAGCCACCAACAATTCATGCCTTCCCGTTCAACTAACTGGCACAGATGATTAATTGATCTACGAGTTATGATTGGATCTTCTCTTTCATGATCAGCACCACTGAAGAAAGCTGGTATAGGAACTCCCCATACACGTTGTCTAGAGATACACCATGGAGGTCGCTTATTGATGTCATCGGCAATCTTATTCTTTATACCATCAGGATAGAAAGTTACTTTGGCGAGCTCGGATAAACATTCATCACGGATAGGATCAAGATCTAAGAACCATTGTCGAGATGTTTTTGTTAAGACTGGTTGATGAGTTCTCCAATCGTAAGGATAACTGTGCACATAATCTTCTTTATGGAGAATATAGGAATCGAACATTTCGAGAGCCAATTCATTACCTTTCGACAATACTGGTGCTCCCGTCAGATTACTATGAAGACCACTTGTGTATTTACCATCATCATCCACCACACAATGATCAGTTGGTAGATCATTATCCAAAGCGATTTGGAAATCTTCCCGTCCATGATTCGGTGCAATATGAACTAAACCAGTGCCTTTCTCAGTAGTGACATGATCTCCTCTAACAAAAGGAAGATCATGATCACTTGCCAAAGGGTTTAGATATCTTATATCTGGCATGGTCAAAGCGGAAATTTCATCTTTCACAACTAGTTCTGTTTGTAATATTGAGCACAAAGAGTTAACGAGGTCAAACGCAACAACGAGATGTTGACGAAATTTTGGAGAATATGCTAAACAATAACGAACACCAGGCTTGTAGGCAATTGCTTGGTTACCAAACAAAGTCCAAGGAGTAGTTGTCCAGATAACAGCGAATACGGCCTCTGGTATTGATAATTCGTTGATTTTCGAAATTATTGGAAAGGCAACATAAACTGCAGGACTAATGTGTTTTGGATTATACTCTAACTCTGATTCAGCTAGAGTGGTCAAGCTTGATGGTGAAAAATGAACAGGTAATGAATCACGAAATATGAGATCTCTTTCACAAAGTTGATAGAAGGCTCGAAGTTGCTTGACAATTGCTTCTTTGGATAAAGTTAAATATGGATTCTTCCAATCAGCTAACACTCCAAGTCTACAAAATGATTCCATTTGATTTTTGATAGCAAAATGTGCTTGGTTTTGTGCTGATTGATTGATCAGAATGGCAGAGATTAGTGAAACCGTCTAGATGTTAATTGAATTTAGTTTATACCTTCATTTCTTATTCTCACTGGATCAGCATTAATCAGTTCGGGATGCTCTTGGTAAACTTTCAACTCAATTGGCAATCCGTGACAATCCCAACCTGGTATAAAACTGACAGGACGACCTTGCTTAACACGTCGACGGCAAACAATATCTTTCAATGTCTAGAATGGACGATAAGACAAGTTAAACTCCATCCACAATCATCAAACAGGAAGGATCTTACTTTGTTGATTACATGTCCAAAATGAATCGATCCATTAGCATAAGGTGGACCATCGTGAAGTACAAACTTTTCACCAGGACGCTCCAGTTGATCTTTATAGAGATTCGTAAATTTTGGACTCTGTTGTTCCCAAGATTGGAAGAACCGTATTGAAAGATGAAGATAATCAAAATCTGGCCAATTTAAATGGAATGTTAAATGCAAAGTTTACCTTCAAAAGTTCTTCTTCAAATGATGGTTTACGATGAGTAGGCATTGAACTTTTTGGTATAAAAATAGTATGTGAGTACTTTTTGGTGTTTACCCTTTTACAATAACCATTTTTCAAAATAATATTGCCACAATTTATCAACAAAAACAGAGGTTTCCTTCGCTTGGGGTAAAACATGATGATGATAATTAATTTGATCACCAAAAAAAAACACAAAAGAACAATATCACTGAACTTTCATCATGAAAATGCGAAGCATGCTTTTACTGTATACAGCATGCCGGTACAATGTTTACATGATAAAACCAGAAAAAGCTTCACTTTTTTTGGCGCTAAATTTGATTCTATCGATAAAAAGTTCTAAAAAAGTTTCCACCAAGTTCTGATGTGTAGCTGGGTTTGAGGTAATGGTTTTTGGTTGACTCACTTCGCTGTCCACTGATTGCTTGAGGTAATATTCCAAATCTGAGAGGTGTTTATCAACTCATTGATTGCTTCGGGTACAAGGCGAATGAAAGAAAGAGAGAAGAGAGAGAGAAGAGAGAGAGAGAGAGAGAGAGAGAGAGAGAGAGAGAGAGAGAGAGAGAGAGAGAGAGAGAGAGAGAGAGAGAGG
>QZCP01000590.1:166954-205935 GCA_003956705.1 Brevipalpus yothersi | reverse complement strand
GAATGAAAGAGAGAGAGAGAGAGAGAAGTGAGTTTAGATTGAGAAATAAGAGTGAAGATGGATCATCGAAAGGATTTAATGACGATAAAAATCTAGGACTTGAAATTCATTGCATCTTCTTATGTGCCACTTTCAATCAGCATAATGTATAATGTGTACCATGAGCCTTCTTCTCTATATCTTTCACTGATATATCAGGACAAAAGTGGCCTGGTTTTGAATTCCTGATTTCGATGGAAAAATTTTCAATTAATCAAGTACTGATATATACCTGTATGTAGGTATGTAAGTTTGGTCTGAGCTTGTGGTGTGTATGTATGTGTGTTGCTTGTCAAAATGTAAAACATGTTATATATACACTGTATCATCCACCCAAACATTATTTTTCATCAACTAGATCTTGTTTTCAATTCGATCCAGCATCTCTACCTACTCTCCCACATATCAATTGGTACCAATAGTTAACGCCTTCCATTCAAAAGAGAGTGCAAAAAACATTCAATTTCAAGAAAAACCTTCGATTTTCTCTATCCGTAAATCTTGACTCCAAGCAAATATGTGATAAAATCTTCTTCAGCAAAACTTTTTCTCATGAAATTGTTCTCATCTTTATCCACATCTTCTTTCAATTCTATAAAATTCTGATTGCTTCATGATCAGAACCCAGATATTCTCTTTTTTGTGTGTCCAGGTCATACTACCTCATATATGAGTGGGCTTAGGGCAACTCGTGTAGAGACAACCATCGGTAATATTCTGGTCAACTCCACATGATTGTGAGTGATTAGTTTAATGATTATGAGAAAACACTGGTGCAATGTTGATGGTGATCATTACTCAGGAACAAGTTAAGAAGGTAGAAAAGAAAAATTCTTAATGGAACTTGAGAGCGGCTTGATATTCAAAAAGAAGAAGAGAGAAGGAGGAGGGGGAGGATGAGGAGGATGGGGATGGAGATGAGGAGGAGGAGGACATAATGAAGACCGGCCGATCAGGTCACTGGGCTAGTGATAATCTTGCTTGTCTCGAATGGATTCCGTGCTGACTTGTATTTTGAATTGGAAGAGAGAGAGAGAGAGAGAGAGAGATGAAAATTTTTTGGTCCTCTCTCATCATGATTACTTTTATGGGAAGCATTATTCACTTCAAGGGCATGCAAAAGATGTACTTATTGCTTGTCTATTAATTTATCATCTCCTAGTTGAAATTATATTGCCCTCGAAAATCAGATTGTATGTTTATGTGCGCTCACATGTGTACAAATTTATGATAATACGAAAGATTTTCAATGATTGAGAATATCCCACGCACACTATATTCATGATAGTATTGATACTGTTATTATTCACTTATTCTCACATCGATTGTCATTAGATGACTATTCACAACATGGTTGAACAAGTGATACTTGCTATTTTTATTCACTTTTATGTGTACTAATTTTGTTCCTACTCTAACAAATTCAATTCAATAGGGAAAGAGAGAGATAAATTTCACAGTAATTTGTTTTTCGTTTAAGAAATTATCGTCTTATTTGAATTCCATTTATTACAATAATCACTTGAATCTTTTTACAATTCTGTTTATTGCGTAGAGGTAAAAAAAGGAACAAGAAACTTTTAAAACAGCATGAGTTTGATTCTTGTATTCTGTTCTGTTCATCTTCAAATTCTTCCTTACTATACTTTTTTTTCTCCATCACTGATGTAATGATAATGATCAATGGTCACGATGTTATCGTTTCTGACCAGATATCGGGCCATTTTTTTCCAGATCACATCTTCTTCTTCTTCTTCGTTCACTTCTACTACTACTACTGCTCATCCAACTGGACTTCTTCTCCTTCCATCCAATTAGAACTAAGCTCCAAATTGATGATGTACCATATAAAAGAGGTGAGAGAGAAAGATAGACAGATGGAGATTGAAAATATTGGGCTCAATGGTTCACTGAGTAAGTTATAAATCTTGGACACTTTTTTCTTGATTTAAAACAGTTTCAGTGAGAAATATATATAAGAAATGGTTGACCTGTTGGCGGTGAATCTTTTTTTTTCGAACATCTTCCTCGGATCATCAAATATACATATTCTTCACAATTGATCATTCTGATGAAAATTTTTTCCAAAATGAAAATCATCTTTATTATCATTCCAAAACGATGAACATGACCCTGGAGGAAGAGTGTGTCCAACATCGTTAGTTTTTAGCGGGGATCAATTTTGAAATGGAGATGAACCAAAGTGTCATTCATGATGACAAAATTTTATGCTCAATCAATCTCAAAGGACATTCTGTCAACTATAGTAGTGACCAGTTTGACGAACTCTTTCTTCGATTAAATGATGAATATATCGGCCATGATCCTGTGTCTTAATCAATCGATCCATATGCACATGCATCTAACCAAAAATCTGATGGAATGATTTTCTTGATGCTGTTTCTTCATATTCATACATCTTGCATAACTGAATATGAATATGAGATTGGCGTCAACTTCAATTTTGATGATGCTCAGCAAGATGAAAAACGAATCCATCAACAGAAAAAAAATTAGCTATTCCATGTTGAGTGGGCTGGTTGGAGGCTTAATTTGCATAAATTTTCAAGTTCATGGTGGGCCTCTGTTTGAGATGTCTGAGAGGCGTTCGGGTGGGTGGAAGAGGTCAGTCAAAATGAGGTGAAAAGATGCTTCCATTCAGGTGATACTTTTTTTCCACCGCAAATGCATGCTATTTGAAAATATGTTTTTTTGAGTGATGAGGAGGATTTTCAGCGGAAGTTTGCGATTTGTGTTGTAAAAGTATCAAAATTGTCATGTCCGCAAGAAAATTGGTCATCATTGTATTTGTGATGCATGACCAATGGACTGGAAATGAAAATTTTACTAACATGCGAGAAATTAGTATGAATTTCAGATTCATACAAATCAGAATCAAATTCATGATCAAAGAACATTATGAATTTCATCATAATTTTTGAAGTAAATGATGGAGATCTCTGCAAAACAGCATCAAGTTCAATCAAAGGTTATTTCTTTCTTGAAACTTTTGCATGTTGAATCTTTCAATGAGTCAAAATTGAGTTCAAAGTCCATTACAACTGGGCAACTTTTCGTATGATTCCAAGCTAAATTGCAAGACCTCATGCAACAACAATCGAAATGAATGCAAATCAAGGGCTTACTCGTGTTGGTCAAGAGAAGTGGACACACAAACACACACTCAACAGGTCTACGGGCGAGTGAACATTTCATCATCATCTCGGAAGTGATGCAGCTCAAATTAGATAGGAAAGACTGTGAGATACAATTTTGGTCTCGATTCATCAACTCATGACATGTATAAAAGAAGATGCATCACGATGAAGATTGAGATAGATGGAAAACCCTTAACAATTCTGATAATCGTGCTGAAAATCTTTTCCGGATGTCCTTCTCTTGGCCCTCTCTTATTCTTCCATGAGAATAACGAGTTCATAGTCCAATCATGGACAAGTGTGAATGATAATGAGTAAAATAGGGAGGATGAGAGAGAGAGAGAGAGAGAGAGAGAGAGAGAGAGAGAGAGAGAGAGAGAGAGAGAGCTTATGGCCCGACGGATGGGAAAATGATGATAAAAAGACCTAGAGAAGATGTAAATAGGTGAAGAAAATGATGAGGGCATCAAAATCTCATCCTCCGTTATATGGGCTTTCCAGAACAAGAAAGAGATCAAAACAAAGTGAGAAAGAGAGAGAGAGAGAGAAAATCTTCTTCCCTTCTTTTCTTGTTGAGGTAAAAAAGATGATGAGGCTAAGGAGAATGGTGCCGATGATCATCATGAGCGGGCTACCTGTTTACATGATCTGATCTTGATTTTAAGTTGCTCTCTCTCTCTCTCTCTCTCTCTCTCTTTTAACAACCTTATTGAATCCGCTTTTCTCTCTCTCTCTCTCTCTCTCTCTCTCTCACTTTAGCCCGTCCGGCCGCTCTCTTGGAAGGTCCAGAAAACAGTCTGCAAAACGATTCAAATAGGTCTAACTGCTATTTGAAACTCTCTCAGCTCATTTATCATTCTCTTGAGAGTATTTCCCAAAATTTGATCCGTTATTCATTATAATTCTTAAGTGAGTTAGGAGAAAAATTTTTCTAATTCATTGATTTTTTTTCTTGTTTGTTTTCCAACTTTCCTGAACGTTCTTATTCCATTTCGTTTGTATTTAAATTTAATTTGTGGTGATAATTGGTGATCAGTTCATTTAAATATGAAGCATACCATCTGTCCAGTGCTCTTCATATGTGCTGTTTTATTGATCATATTCATATCAACTCCAGGATCTTGTCGTCGTGCGTACAACATCAATCGAAGTGAGTATCGTTATGATGATGCAATCTGAAATTCGATACCATCATGTCATTAACACTGATGAAAGCGATGCCTTGATTACTCATCTTCGAATAAAATATTCATCATCTCATATTATGAATTTTAATTGAGTGATCATGATTTGATTCAAGTAAAAAAAACTTTCCTCTTCTCTTCCATCGTATCTTCTCATTCATCCACAGAAATTGATGAATCACTTTACAAAGGAATAGCTTTCGGACATTCACCTCAAATTAATGGATTCAAATTTTATCCACCAAAATTGAGACGAACATATCCAAACAATGGTGCAACCAATCAATCGCTTGAGGATTCATTTGAAGAATTGTTATACGAAACACTTGGTGATCACCTGAGAACCCAATTAAGATCTGTTGGATTACCGGAACATGATATACCACCAATTGATCCACTCCACATGGAACGGATACACATGGAACCATTGATTGGTGGTGATCCGTTTCATATTCAATTGAAAAATTTGCGAATCGCAGGTTTGTCTAATTATCAAGTTCGCGAAGTGAACTCAAAGCTAAGTGAATTACGATTCAAGATTGCTCTCATGTTTCCAAAAATTGAAGCCGATTGTCAGTATGCTGTGAATGGTACCATGTATGAGGTTCTTGATATACAAGGAACGGGTACAGCAATTTTGGAATACACTGATGTACTGGTGAGAACAACTGTTAATTTGGATCTAATCAATGGTACACTCAATGTTGCCTCAGCTGATGCACCATATGTTGACTTTTCACGATCGGATATAATATTGAAAAGTTCTGATGGTCGCACTAGTTTACCATCCAATTCATTGTCTGGTGAACTTGGCCCGGTTTTATTTTGGATGTTAGCTGATGAAGTTGTCTCAAATTTGAGTAAACATGCATATGTGTATGTTAATTCAACGGTTAAATCATTTCGAATTCCGGCAAATTTTAGGCCTGTTGTCACATGGCTGGTTAAACGAACCTCACCTTCGTTCAATAGTTTCTTTTTCCGACGATTTTCACCATCAATACTATTCTCAAATATGGCACATGCTTTCTCAGGTATTAAGCATCAAATGAATTTGCCCATGATGGTGGAAAGTATTCGAAATATTAGGTCAAATTTTCGATCAAATTTGAGAAGATTTATTAAATGATACTCGCAATGATGATGATGGAAAGATAAAAGAAAATCATACAAGGTTTCTCATAAATGTATTTATTGTTGTCATAATTTCATCAATTATCATGTCATTTCATGATTTTTTTTCTCTCTCATCAATTCAAATCATATTGAAATTATCAACCAAAAAACTTCCTCTAATTTAAATTAAATAAAGTTTATATCAATACAGTTTCGAATCATCATCATTGATTCAATTGTTATTAACAATTAAATTCAACAGAATCAATTGTTGTTGATTGAATTTCAGAATTCTCATGAATTCATCATAAAATGATCATTTTTGCCGCTTTTTTTTGCTCTCTTCACTCTTCATCATCATCATTCACCTGTTCTTATGCAACCTCCTTCTTGATGAGTGAAGAAAATTTTGATGATGATTCTATCTCTTCAACTTGATATTATTTGTTGAACAATTTCTTTTCCCAATTATTTCCTTAATCATTGGAGTAGTGTTTAGAGGGAAACAATATTCATCTCTGTATTTGTGCACTGTGTCCAATAGTGTGTAATCATATCGATCTGTTGATTTTGCCAGTACATCTAGTACATCGTGTATCTGTTGGGTAAGTGAACGAAGGAGAAGAAGAAGAAAAAAAAATCAAATCAAAATTCCATCCAATCTTCCTCCCCTTAATCTTATTGGTTAATATAATTGAATTGAGATTATCCGGATTAATAATCTTCATCCAAAAGATGATTGGCTAAGTATGTATGTGTGGACACATTTGGTAACATCTTTGTCATGTATTCTGTACATTGTATAAGAGAAAGTATCATCATCATTGGCTGAATATCATTTCAAATTGTATCATGATTGGATCACAATTTGTAAGTGTATCGATGTCAATAAGCTTTTGACAGGGGACATTGTCATCCATCCTCCTCATTGGCAAGTGTGTGTAAGATAAGTGAGAGAGAGAAAAAAAAAATGATTAGAAAGATAACAAAAGAGAAAAGGAAAGAAAGTGAAGTGAGACTACTTTTCCATACTCACTAAGTAAAACATTGTGAGAAGCTATTTAAAAATTTTTCTTATAAGAATCACATTTTGACTAGGATGTGAGTTCAGTTGTCTATTGGAAGTTGGTTCACCACTGTTTTTGACACCTTTTTGCTTTTTGGTTCTTAATTAGTGATTAAGTGATATACGTTTTCTCCAAATCATCTAATAGTAACCATCTCTTTATTGAATAAGATATTACTGCCTCTCTACACAATCTCTTTCTCTCTCTCTCTTGTGTGAGTGTGTGTTTGGTGTCTGTGTTGCTTTTCAATCTTCAACATCACTTTTCAAATTGTCTTTCTTTCTCTCTTCCCTTTTTTTTTCTTCTACCGCTCTTGTTTTCCATTAAATGGTCGGTAATTAATGGGTGCTTCAGGACCCGGTTTCGCTATGGATCCCGAGACAACCAATTCAATCACAACAGAGTCCCAAAGATTATCCGAAGAAGAGTCAAGTAACAATCTGACATCAGCCGATGATGCCATGCCAATTGAGACTGGTGATTTAACAACAACAACCACTACTACTACTACTACTACCAAGCCAATCAGTGATGATAATGAGACTAATTCCCAGAAAGATCCTGACAGTACTACTACTAATGGTAAGTTGCCTGATTGATAGCACACAATCATTGTCTTTGTGTCTATTGACTCACCTCTTCTTCTCCTTTAACCTCTCATACACTTCGGTATGTTTGCCCATCATTGACTTATCATCAGTGCGGCCTCATTTGAATCCATTTTTGAGGACCCATGTATTAGTTGACCTTTGTTCTTGTTGAACTTTCTTTGTCAACATCTTGAATGCCACTATCCTTTGCTATTCCGATATTGTTGATATTAAAGAGGGCCACTATTCACTTGAAAATTATCATCATTTATCTGTGTCTCTCTCTCTCTACTTTTCAATTCTAATCTTTGAATATTTTCTTTTTCTTTTTCTTTCTCTCTCTTCCTCTTCTCTTTCCACATGACCTCAGATGATGATCATTCTGACAAAGCTAAAGCTAATGGAATTTGTGACATTACTGAAGCCTTGGAAAACAAACTCGATCTCAATAGCGATACAGTGAGTTGTGAAAAATCTGATAGTCCAATTGACAAAGGTGAATCTGGTGATAAGAACAGTGTGTCACATCAGTCCAACTCAAACGAATCTCCAAAATCCGATGAGACAACTCATAGTGGTGATGAGGTTAAGTCAAGTACCGAAAAATCTTCTGATGAAGCATCCAGAAGTGATCCCAATCAAGAAGAAAAGGAAAAAGACACCACTAAAGCTAAGAAAAGTGATACTGAAGGTGAAGGTGGTGAACGAAATGGTGAAAAATCGGATAAGGAGAATAAGACCAACAAGCGTCGAAGTAATCGTAAGAATACACGTAATCGTCCAAGATCTCGAGCTCGCCAAGCAAGCACCAGTGGAGGTGATGGGCCACGAAATGATGTAGCTCCTCGCCGACGCCGTAATCGATCTCGACGACGTAATCGAACAAATAGTATCTCAGATCCAAATGCATACCTCCAACATCCTGATGAATATCAACCAAATTTCCGACCTCGGGGACGAGGACGAGGAAGAGGTTATCTCAACAATGGTGGTCTTCCTTCACCACCATACAAGCGCAACTTTGGATCAAATACATATTCTAATGATGCTAACTACCGTAGTAATCGAAGTAACTCTCAATCTGATTATCAAGTGCACCCACCTCGTTATGATCCCCGTGATCGTGATAGACCGGGCTTTTATGCTGCCCGTGTTGTAAGACCAAGTGCTAATAGTGCAACGACAAGCACTAAGACTAATAACAACCAAAGAAACACTGACGAAACGAAGCCAACATCTCCTCAGGCTAACTCTAGCGAAGTAACTCAAAGCACGGATGTGCAGCATTGTGAGTCCCCGAAACGGATGTCATCCTGTTGATTTGGCTATAATTCTGTTCCCTTCTTTTCTAGCCTCCACTACAGACGAGAACACTCGACCACGAAGTAGGAGCAAGAACAAGCGAAGAAATCGTCGAAATCATAATCGCAATCGTACTCGTAGTGTTAGTGGAAATGGCCAGTACAGTGAGAATGGCCATCAAAATGATTCTCAACTCGACTATAACAATGGGGCCTATTCTCAGTCAGGCTCACGTATGGGCTACAAAGGTAAATTGAATCCTGATGCAAAATCCAACCTATAAAAATTAATCGATCAGTGACATTGAAGATCAATTCAAGACTCGGTGGTAATAAAATTTGTTCTCTTCTTCCAGGCGATGATGGTAGGCCAAGACGATATAACCATTACAACAATTACAACTACAACTATCGATCTCAAGGAGCAACTTATGGAAGAGGATACTCAGCTGGTAAGGTTTAGTACTAGGCAGCATTTTAATCCCCAGCAAACCAACTAATCGAGATGAACTTCTATTCCGCAAAAAAATTTTTCCTCTGCTCCTCAATCTTCGATCTAATATGTTTTCCAAGGCTTATGCTCATCAAATGGTGACTTAATTTAACAAATTGCAGCCAATTTCCTCTCTCTAACAAGTTCTTTTCTCAATATTTTTTCTTTTTATATTCTCTTCTCTTTCGGCTCAATTTTTCTTTCTCTTTTTTCTTTCCTCTCATTTACTTTCTAGGCTATGTCAATTATGGTGAGAGCATTTTTCTTTGGGCTCATACGATATTATGAGCATCATTCTATTCAATTTTACCTCTCTGTCTCCGAATTTTGCTGAATTTTCATTCCAGGAGTATTACTGATGCATATTTCAGGCCTCAGAGAATATTCTGCCAAATAGAAAATATTTTTATATGTTTCACTTTGACTTACATCTACTGCATCATTTCAGGCTATGGATATCCCCAGTACAGTAATGGCTACAATAACGGCTATAACAATTACACCAATGGGTATTACAATAATGGCTACTATAATCCAAGGTAAAATTTTCGAATAAAAATGGACAATTTGTATGCTCATTTTCGATAATGATCTATTTTTGATCAGGTATCAAGGGAACAGCTACTATTACCGTCCAAGGCACAATAATTCCTACCAAAATGAGCCTCGCCGAAACAACTATCGTGGTGGATATCGACGTCGCCGACGAACGGACACTGTACAAAGTGGCAATTCAGTCAGGTCGAACAAAGTGACATCCACTGTTGCACAAACCATCGGTCCTTCTGAGCCAGAGGTCATCGCTAACGTCTAGTGTTGAACCTCTCCATATACGCTTATAAATGAACCCCATGTCGCCGAACTCCCCGTGAAAAAAGCTCTCGAAATTTGTATTTATAACATCAAATTTCAATATGAGCCATGTTTTCCAAACAAAAAACTTTATTACGATGCATCAGCAAAATGCTCCTCCACTGAAGTGGCAGAGAAAAATCAGTTGGATATTTCATGAATAAAAATGCCAAATTCATTCAATTCCTCACAGTCTCTTCCTTCCATTTCGTTTCCGCTTCCACTCATGAATAGCCGTAATCAAAATCAAGTTCTAATACTTTTGAACACTAACATATGAATTTTGGAACTTTCCGAACAACTGATAACTTTTCAGAGTGGCGCCAGTAAACTTACAGCTTTTGCAAAAGTCACTTTTCAATGAGAAGTTTTCATGACATGAAGTTCATGGCTTAAAGAAGTCATTCTTCCAAACTTGATGATCTTTCAATTGATCTTTTTGAGTCATTGACTCATCGTTCCATGATTAGTTTTCAAATGAAAATTCCTTTAATGATGCAATTGATGCTACAATTGAAAACAGTGTTTTCGATTATTTGAGTTGAAGCTAAAAACATAGCCAATAAAACACTTTGATGTTGCCCGCGAATGTATATCATTCAAAATTGTGTTTATGTTTACATCTTTGAGATGATAATGTGTTAAACATGTGGCTGTGGTATGATAAAACTTCAGCCAGTCTGAAGTATTTACGTTGATTAATATTTGAGTGTTTCAAATCAAGTCTTTCACTGTCATCATGTCCTCATCCTCACGATTGTCCAGTGCCATGACTCGGGCTCTATCCGAGATTAATCTACAGGTAGGATTGATGATGATAATGGAAATGTTCTGTGAATTACAAACTATTTTTGATTATTTTTTCTCTTCGTCTTCTAGTTTTTTGCCAGAATATTTACATTTATTTTCAATCTGATTGTTGTACGATACTTGTCAGCTGATGTGCTTGGTGTGATCAATGTCCGGTTGATGCTCCTGTTCACGACAATCCAGTTCATAAGTCGTGAACCAGCCAGAAGAGTTTGTCTTAGTGAAGCTAAATCATCTCCATGGCCATCACTGGTTAATATAATGTGGTTCAAGTAAGTGTCAAGCGAAATCAAGTTAATTTGAGTCTTTCTCATAAACAGCGATCGATCTTCTTCTTTTTATTAGCTCACTTTTTTCCCTTATCATCGGGTATTGTTTCTGTGGTATTTGGTTAAACTTTGTTGGTAAACCGGATGATGATATTGGATTAGACTATGAGTTTGCTGTTAAATTGATTCCTATTGCTGTGACAATCGAAATGTTCTCGGAACCAATATTTATTCATCTCTATCTCAATGACCAACACGGAATAAGAATTCGCATTGAACTCATAACTCTTATTCTAAGATGTTTTGGAATGGCTATTTTTATCGCAAACTATCCTCATCGTGCAATATTTATTTTTGCTATTTCACTGCTAATATCATCAATTTTTCTTACACTTTTATATTATATTTACTGTAAAAAGTTTATCAGATCACGTTCTTTTTCAGAATTTCTACCTCAAAAGGTAAGAGAGATATTGAATAGGAAGTTTTTAACTAACACTTGTGATTCACTTTTTCAGTGCTCTTTGGACTTTTCCCTGATCCGATTAACATCAAGTTTCTTCATCCACACTGTTGTAAAGCAAATTGCAACCGAAGGCGAGCGATTCATCATGACTTTCTTCAATCCTCTGACACTAGCAGAACAGGGAATCTTCGATCTCGTCAGTAATCTTGGTGCTCTACCAGCAAGACTGATTTTTAAGCCCATTGAAGATAGCGCATATCGCTCATTCTCTGAAATTATTGATCGAGAAAAGCCCTCTGTTAAGCAGCGTCGTGATGCATTGGAGCTCGAATCGAAACTTTTGAAATTCTCATTTCTACTTGGATTCTCGATACTCGTCTTTGGTTTTAACTACTCTCGACTTGGTCTTATTCTTTACAATCCTCGTATTCTTGACAGTGATATTGCGTTGAGTTTAATGCGATGGTATTGTTTGTATGACTTTGTGATAGCCATCAATGGTATAACTGAAAGCTTCACATTAGCTGCTATGTCTAGGAAGAGTATCGATGATTCAATTGGAAGACTGATTCTCATATCTGTTGGATATATTGTTTCCGGTATCACTCTAGTCTCAATTATGGGAGCTTCTGGTTTAATATTGTCCAATTGTTTTGGCATGTTGTTCAGAATATTGGCTAGGTAAGATTCTGTTAATTACCTCATTATGATTTTAATTCAAATCGTTCGTTCCACAGTACATCTTACTTACGTCGATGGGATACTAGCTTCAAGTTCCTTTTAATTGTTAAACGAGCTCGACCAGCGGATCAAGTTTTTCTATCATACTTTTTCTCTTTCATATTGACTCGATTTTCAGAGGTAAGTCAGCCTAAGATTTACATTACTCACAATTCATTCATTCAATTAATTTTCTATTCCCATTCATCTAGCACTATTTATGCTGTGAAACTGTTCCACATTCCTTCGTACACTTGATTATTGGTACAATTGCTTTTCTTTTTGTATTAAGTGTAATTGCTCTCAAAGAGCCTGAATGCTCAGAATTTTTATCCAAGCTTTCGAGCAAATTTCCTTTTGTGCATAACTTTGGATCCAAATTTCACCTTAGACCAAAGAAACAAGAGAAGCGTAAATAAATCAATATATTTAATTCGCCTTGCTGGGAGATAATTACCACTTTTGGTGAAAATAGATGACATTTTCCTCGCCATTTTTTGGAAGCCAGGAAAAATGCAATACCCAATTTTATTTACTCGGATTTGTTTGCACACTCATTGAGAGGTGAATAAGACATAGATGAATTACTCTCGTGTAGACAAATGTTCTAACCTCCGATATCGAGAGCGGTCAAGCGCATGTCGAAGAAAGGTCATGCAAAATTTCGGATGTATAAATATCTTGGCAATACATTTGGGAGTGGTTACTCTGTAAAATTTCCATTCTCGTGCTGAAAACTCGTTCAAGGAAATATCGAACCATGCAATACAAGCTATTGATTTTCTTGAGTGCTATTTTGGTTCTACATGGTAAGTATAGTAGTGGAATGTCGACACAAATTGAAAAAATGATTTCATTCCCCTAGAAATGTTGCCATCTCGAGCATCCGATGGTCCTTTCATGGTCCGATACCAATTGAATAAATTGGTTTCGTGTGAAGAAAATCTTCCTCCAAGGAAATGGAATCCGATTGATCAGATGATTCTGCAAGGGATCATAAATTCTCATTACATTGGCAGCAGAGAGATGACTACCTTAGATAGTGACTTGGATCGACTCGTGGGAAAATACTGTTCCAATGAAACTCAGCCAATGGGAAAGGGAATCAAAACCACTGGATCTTAATCCAAACCCCACAGCAAAGGAACAAGAGAAGCGAAAATAAATCAATATATTTAATTCGCCTTGCTGGGAGATAATTACCACTTTTGGTGAAAATAGATGACATTTTCCTCGCCATTTTTTGGAAGCCAGGAAAAATGCAATACCCAATTTTATTTACTCGGATTTGTTTGCACACTCATTGAGAGGTGAATAAGACATAGATGAATTACTCTCGTGTAGACAAATGTTCTAACCTCCGATATCGAGAGTGGTCAAGCGCATGTCGAAGAGGGGTCATTTAAAATTTTGGATGCATAAATATCGTGGCAGTAAATCTTTGAGTTGTTATTCTGTAAACTTTTCATTTTTGTGTTGAAAACTCAGCTAAGGAAATATCTAACCATGCAATAAAAGCTATTGATCTTCTTGAGTGCCATTTTGTTTCTACTTGATAATATAAGTGTGGAATGTTGTGGCAAATTGAAGATTGAAAAACAGTTCTATTCTCCTAAACATATTGCTATCTCAAGCAACCACGCTGGGTTATCGAGCTAGAGAAGAATTGGAAAGATTGGCATCGTGAGAAGAAAATTTTTCTTCAAGGAAATGGAATCCGATTGATCAGATGATTTTGATCATAAATTCTTATTACATTGGCAATGGCCCGCCTATGATGATGCCTATGTTGACTTGAATCGAATCATAAAAAAGTACTGTCCTGGAGGAATTCAACCATCATCATGATGCCAAGTTATTTGTCTCATTCATACATTCATTTAGTAATTTATCCATGATCTGATAAGCATTTTGTATCCTTGCCATTCTTTTTCTATATTTGTAACAGTTTTTGAACATCAATGAACTAAAATAAACTTTTTAACTTTTTGCCTTTTATTAATACCCTTTCTGCTGCTATCCAGAAGCCAACTGCCAAAAAGGAAATTGACCGAAAAACATGGACCAAGGGAGAGAGAGAGAGAGAGAGAGAGAGAGAGAGAGAGAGAGAGAGAATTTACCTGACCAGATATTCTCCAGGCACTGTTAAATTGACTCCTATTGCTGTAACAATCGAAATGTTCTATCATGAAGCAATATTTATTTCTCCAATTTTATTATTAATATCATAGATTTATCTTGCATTTTTAAACTATATTTTTTGGTTTAAGTTAATCGGATCATGTTTCTTCCAGAATTTCAGAATTGAACAAACTTCCTTTCCTACAATAACTTGGGATTGAAGTCCTCAAAACAAAAAAATATTAATAAGAGAAGCGTGAGTAAATCAACATGTTAACCTCGCTTTACTGGGAGATAATTTCCACAACCTTAGTGCGAATGAATAACATTTTCTCACCATTTTTTTGGCAGCCAAGTAAAACTGGCCCACTTTACCCACTTGGATTCTCTGGGACACTCATTGAGAGGTAAATAAGATAAGACATGGAGGAATCATTCTCCTGCACCTAAATGTTCTAATCACCATTATCGCAAGTAGTGAAAGCGCATGTCGAAGAGGGGCCATTCAGAGTTTTGGATGTATAAATATCTTGGCAATACATTTGAGAGTGGTTACTTTGTAAACTTTTCATTTTTGTGTTGAAAACTCGTTCAAGGAAATATCGAACTATGCAATACAAGCTATTGATTTTCTTGAGTGCCATTTTGGTTCTACATGGTGAGTATAAGAGTGGAATGTCGACACAAATTGAAAAAGTAAATTTATTCTCCTAGAAATATTGCCAACGTGGGGAGGAGATGGTTCTTTCATGATCCAATATCAATTGAATAAATTGGTATCGTGTGAGGACGATCCTCCTTCAATGGAGAATCCAATGAAATGGAATCCGATTGATCGGATGATTTTGCAAGGGATGATAACTGCTTATTACACTGGCCATAGTGAGAGGACTACCTTCGACAGGGACTTGGATCGACTCGTGGATAAATACTGTCCCAATGGAACTCAGCCTCCAGAAAAGCCTTGGACTTTGAGTCCTTTTGGTTAAAATCCAACTCCAGAACAGAGGAACAAGAGAAGCGTAAATGAATCAATATATTTAATTTGCCTTGCTGGGAGATAATTTCCACTTTTGGTGCGAATAAATGACTTTTTTCTCACCATTTTTTTGGAAGCCAGAAAAAAATGCGAT
The DNA here is from genome assembly GCA_003956705.1 of Brevipalpus yothersi. Taxonomy (NCBI): domain Eukaryota; kingdom Metazoa; phylum Arthropoda; class Arachnida; order Trombidiformes; family Tenuipalpidae; genus Brevipalpus; species Brevipalpus yothersi. Next base: position 190,616 of record QZCP01000590.1, on the reverse strand, counting down.
AACCCACTTCATTTTATTTACTTAGATTTGTTTGCACACTGATTGAGAGGTGAATAAGACATAGATAAATCACTCTCCTGCATATAAATGTTCTAACCACCGATATCGAATAAAGCGATGTATGGCGATATAGAAGTGAAATGTTGTCACAAATTGAAAAAATAATATCGCTATCTAAAGCAACAATAGAGGGTTCATGGGTGAGAAGTAAATTTGAAAGATTGACATCGTGTGATGAAAATCTTTCTCCACGGAAATGGACATCGGTTGACCAGATGATTTTGCAAGGGATCATAAATGCTTATTACCTCGACCACTTCTTAAAGTCCAATACCATAAATAAGGACTAGGATCGACTTGAAAAAAAGCACTGTCCCGATGGAATTCAGTCATTATCATGAGAAATCAAAACTTTCAAATTAGAATCTAGTCCCAAAACAAAGAATCAGGAGAAGTGTGGATAAATCAAAATGTTTAACTCGCCTTGCTGGGAGATAATTTCCACTTTTGGTGCGAATAAATGACTTTTTTCTCACCATTTTTTTGACAGCCAGGGAAAAATGAAATGGCCCACTTCATTTTATTTACTTGGATTTGTTATTACACTTATTAAGAGGTGAATAAGATTTAGATCAATTTGCAGCTTCGTCAACAGGTATGCTCATCATGTACACACACACACACACACACACACACACACACACACACACACACACACATATACACTCACATGAATAAGATCCATACTGAAACAAGTCTCCTGTTTTCCGGATGCGGCTGAGAGCTCTCCACCACTTTCTTCAGGAAATTGGTGGGAAGAAGGTAGACCCAAGAGTAAAGATGTAGAGATGTTTGTTATGAATAGAATTGAAAGATCTTTCTCCTTGTTTTTGGAGGGTCATCAACCCGACCAGCATGTATAGACATTCTAATCCAATGCTCATTCGATTCGTAGTGGCTGGAAAAGGGAAGAGAAAAAGAAAGACAAGTGGGATGTAGATGGTGAAAGAGAGAGAGAGAGAGAGAGAGAGAGAGAGAGAGAGAGAGAGAGAAAGATGTTTAAATAAATTGTAATATGCTTACCAGCTCAGTAAAAAATGGAGCTCCAAAAAAGATTGTCCACATTCAAAGGATCAGACAATCATCCCAAGATAAAGAGGAAGAGAGAGAGAGGACATTTTTCCTTTGATAACCATCTTCATCTTCGTCAAAAGATTGCTCTTCTATTCTGCCATCCGGATCTTATAAGATTTTTCATTCTTCTCGGAGGAGGGAAAGAGAGAGAGAATCGGTCCATTGAGATGCAAAAGACTCATCGTGACCACTCATCAAAGGACCTCTGAAGCTTAGCCAAGCGAGCCAAGTTTGTCCATCAGTTATGAACAAAAAGATGAAGATGAAAATTGTGCAACCCGATAAGGTGAAAGGGTTCCAGAAGAACGGAAGAAGCTGATTATTTTTCAGGCCTCACGTCCTGTTTCTCTCTCTCTCTCTCTCTCTCTCTCTCTCTCTCTCTCTCTCTCTCTGGGCTGATACCGTTATGTATGGGAGAAAGCAATTTGAAACCTTGAAATTGTGAAAGTTGGCGATCAATTGGCATTGTTTTAGCAACAGGAGAGCGAATGACTGTTGGAAAAATTTTTCAACTCAATCATTCTCGTGTATTCACTCACGTTTTTCGTACACACACACACACATATGTGTATGGGAAACGGTTACGCTGTCCCTTGTATTGATTGTTCTAATGGAGCTCTAATGTGCTCATTGTCTTTTCTCCCAATAATCATGATAATAGTAGAAATAGTGCACATTGAGAATTGGTTCAATTCAATTCCTGCCCAAAAAGTGGATCAAACTTTATTCTTGCCTCATTAATATCTTGTATGTATGTGTGTATGTTTGTGTCTCCTGGTCGGTTAAGTTATCAAGTGGTTCAGTCAAGTGAGAGCCGTCATCAAATCAATAGCAGTGTGACGATCGACACAAACATCAAACGAGGCGAAAGCAGAAAAAAGAAACATCGCCAATTGAAAGGGAATGAAGTAATGAAAAAGAGAAAAGAGAAAAAAAGAGAGAAAAATAAAGGATTTAAATTCAAAAGCATTATGCAAAGATTACTTCTACTAATTCTATGTAAATCTCGATATGCAATCAATTGGCTGGCGGTAAATGAATCTCGAAAAAGATTATTTCACCGATCAGGGCAAAGTTCGGGTCACACGATATCAACAAAAAGTGGTTCCCTTTACAATCAACATTCGATTCTAACCGGATAATCGAAAAACTATTTCTCTTTCTCAATGGCTATTAAATCATAGACAAGATAAACTGTAAGCCTTTTTTTAATACCCATTCTGCAGCTGTTGTCTGGAAGCCCTCTGCCAAGAAGAAAATTGGCCGAAAAACATGGGCCAAAAGAGAAAGAGAGAGAATGATAATATATTTGTAGTGGGACAGCTTTTTCGATTCTCTCTCTCTCTCTCTCTCTCTCTTCTCACTCAGCAACTTTTCTGCTCTCTCTCTCTTTTTCTCTCTCGTTTGCTTGCTCACTCTCGCTATTTTTCTTTTACTCATTACCAACATTTACCTGAGAGAGAGAATTTACCTGAACAGACACTTACACACACAACGAAACCCAACATCATCTATTCTTCTTCAATGGAAGATAGTTGATTTACAATTGTGACTCACCACTTATTATTTGTTTTGGATGTAATGTGTTCTAATCTCATGAATATTGGAATAAAATATTGGGATACAAACTCTTTTGCCACTTCATCATCGACATACTTGGACTGACTGTGATCTTACATTTAATTCCGTTCTCATCATCACTGTTTGTGCAGTAATATTATACATTCATTTTCTCTCCTTTTCTTTCTCGGAATATACCTTCGACAGGTGAGCATTCAAATTATTATATTCATGATGATAATTTTCTCTTCTATGGTGTGGGTAGACAAAATTGTTTCTTCAATTCTTCCCAAGCTGATTTCCTTGTTTGCTTGCCAGAGTAGGTTGTGTTTGATGTGTGTGGTTTTTGTTGTGTCTCTCTAGTGAATATAACCAATTATCAAGGTTCCAAAGGAATCCTTCGATTATGATTTGGAAGATATTTCCCACATGAAAAATCATTTTTCTACTGATTGTTTTATCATCACTGTTTTTGCGATGATCCTGCTGTTTTGTGCTCCATTGATTTGCAACTTTGAATGCTGAGAATTGTTTTCATCCATATTTCTTCGAATGATTCTTGGGGGGAAAAATAGCATCAGTTCAGTGTTGTGAAAGTATTCCCGGTTAAATGATCATCATCACCATCATCTATAATAGTCATTAATTGAAATCAACTGTAAACGACAATGTTTGATCAGACTTGATGTCTAATTGAAACTAATGAGAATTTGGTTAGAGAGATGTAAATTAGTGAAAAAAATTTACAACCTTAAGGAAAGGTAAATCTTTTAATAAATCAATTGAAGCTATTAGTAGTAATAGTAGTAATTATAGAATAGAATTATACCTACACATTCACACACACACACACACACACACATACGTACAAAACACAAAAACCGTTAGAGATTCATCAGGGCAAAACAGATTCTCAACCTAAGATTGTGTGCGTATGTTGAAAGTTTTTTGCTGATACAGTTGTTCAGTTTGATAAAATTTAGCGATAAAAGATACTCAATGATTCACACTTTTTGTAGTAGAATAAGTAGTGATCATCACAATCCATCCAAATCTAAGGGTACCTGATCGCTAAACTTGACTGAATGTGTATTCTCTTAAAACAGATCCACAACCTTTTTCACTAAAATCTCTCTCTCTCTTTTCTTTAACTCTTATTTTTACCTTCTCTCAAATGATCAATGAGATGTGGAGAACGTAATTGAAAGACTTTAATTCGACTTGATTCCTTTAACCTTGCTCCTCTTGAAACGCTTGGTTAACTGAATTGTCATTTTCGTCTCTATTTTTCTCTATACATTATCAATAGTGACATACAGAGTGAAAAAAAAACGAATTTTTGCTCTTCCCAAACTATTTCGTTCTATCACTATTTTTCCCGCTTAATCGATACCAGAACAGTAAACATTGGATCATCATAGAGAGTTTTTCTGAAAGAGAGAGAGAGAAAGAATGTGAAAAAATTCAAATCATATTTCAACACTTGAGAATCATCATTTTGGAAAAAGAATATTAGCAAATCATCATCATCATTCTTTATTCTCTCTCGCAGCCTAAAGCCATCGATCTCAAGAGGTAGTCTACACAAATACATACATACAAAGCAAGATCAGTCAATAGAGTCATCTCTTCTTTGAAAGCACATCAATTCAACTAAGCTCAGCAGATTCCATAAAAGTTCATCGAATTGTATACATATAAATACACGAAACACACATACACATACACAAGCATCACATTACCACAATGGAATCACAACATGTTTGGGCACCGGATCCGGATAGGGGCTATGTTTTCGGAACCATTGTGGACATTGGTACCGAAGTTGTTACTGTTAAGCCGAAAAGCTCAGATCAAGTGAGTATACTTTTGACTGCATTAAATCTACCTTTTTTTCCCACAAAAACTCAAATTCACACAACTATCATACATTCTATCCAATAAACAGACCATTAAAGCACCATACGATAGTCTATATCCTGCGGATCCAGCAACAGACAAGCATGTTGATGACAATTGTAAGTTTATCTGATTATTTATTGAGGAAGAAGGAGAGAGAGAGAGAGAGAAAGAGAGAGAGAGAAACCTGGTCGAAATAATAGTCTTTCTGATATCAATCATAAATTATCTCGCTTTTTTTCAGGTGCCCTCATGTTTCTCAATGAAGCCACACTTCTCAACAATCTGAGAGTCCGATATGAGAAAGATATAATCTACGTGAGTGTTGTTGGTCATACTTATTAAGTTTGGGTGATGGGAGAAAGACAGTCAAGAGAGAGAGAGAGAGAGAGAGAGAGAGAGAGAAATGGTAACTATCAGAATATATATATTCTTAACTTGGACATTTTTTATCATTCTATTTGCCAGACATACGTTGCGAATATTTTGATCTCAATCAACCCCTATTTTGATGTCAAAAATTTGTACTCATCAGAAACAATCAAAAAGTATCAAGGAAAATCATTGGGTGTTCTTCCGCCTCACGTGTTTGCAATCGGTAAGTTACTTTTCACCAATTTTGATTGTCTACTCTGATAAATAGTAATACCTTATATTCGAGAATCACGGTATATGATCTTTGACATCGTAGTTTGAGATCTGTTTCAATCTTCGAGAATCCGTTAGTTAGAAGAAGAAAATTCAAAATGAATTCAACTTTTGTGTGTCAATTGTTTCGACAAAGTACTCAATTTTGTCTGTAACTCTTTTTCCCTTAAGTTGGTTCCCGAAAAAAGAAGCATTTTTAACATCATTGAAAAAATACCCTCTCTTCATCCAATATAACTGAAGAAAAATTGAACAAGTGTTATTGAAAAGGCAGCAGAATACACTTATACACTTTTCATCTATTTCAGCAGCCATTATCCATCTTTAACTTGTTTTTACTTGTTCTCCTTCTTCATCATTTCTTCCATCATCCTCTTCATCTTCACTACACTTTACTACACTATCGAGCTCATCTTGTCCTTTTTTCTTATTCATCTTTCTCTCTCCTTATTCTATTTTTTCTATTTTATCTTATTTCTATTTGTACGAATAGCGGATAAAGCATTCCGTGATATGAGAGCTTTCAAACAAAGTCAATCCATCATAGTGAGTGGAGAATCAGGAGCTGGTAAAACGGAATCCACAAAATATGTTCTCCGCTATCTGTGCGAATCATGGAGCTCAAATTCTGGTCATATCGAAAAACTTATTCTCGCAGGTAAAACATTTTACTCAACACATACAATGCACAATGCATCATGGTCAGCATTTTTGAGACCCCTTCTCCTATTCCTGGCGAGAAACACTATCACCGGATGTTGCATGATTTGGACAATCCACTAAACCGATTATCTATTATCACTACTCTGTCCTTTCTTCTTCGATCACTTTCGAGAAAATGAAAAATCAATTTCCAATCAGTGTAACTATTCTCTTTTATTCTCTTTCTCTCCCATTTTTCACCATCAAAAAACGTTTTCCCACAGCAAATCCAGTTCTAGAAGCTTTTGGAAACGCCAAAACAGTCCGTAACAACAACAGCAGTAGATTCGGTAAATTTATCGAGATCCACTTCAATGGCAAGGTAACTATTCAATCGGAACTTTTTCAAAACTTAACAACCCAAACACACAACACACAACACTCACTTACTCTCTCTCTCTCTCTCTCTCTCTCTCTCTCTCTCTCTCTCTCTCTCTCTCTCTCTCTCTCTCTTGCCACCGGTTCCTAAATCAACCAATTGTGTCTGATGATAACCTTCATTTTCCACATCTTCTACTGGTGGGCCAAACATTATACACCTTACCCAACACATGTTCAGTATGCAGTTGTAGGGGGCTTTATATCCCACTACTTATTGGAAAAATCTCGAATATGTGGCCAAAGTTCGGGTGAAAGGAATTATCATATATTTTATCAATTATGTGCTGGACTGCCACCGGAAACATGGTCCAAGCTGAAATTGTCCAATCCAGATGATTTTCATTATCTCAATCGCGGGTGTACACAATATTTTGGCAGCAAGTCTGGTAAGGAAAAAATAGGCCCAGAACGGCTGTCGGCTGTCCAGCGATCGAAAGGTTCCCTAACCGATGCAATAGTGAACGATTGTGGTGACTTTGCCATCACCGATGCGGCTCTCACCCATTTCGGTGTGAAAGATAAAATGGACATCTACAGGGTGGTGTCATCGGTACTACACTTGGGTAATATCAATTTTGAGGATAGTCCGGAGGATAGTCGAGGCGGATGCCAGGTTAGTGGCACCTCTATGCATGCACTGGAAACGGCTGCCGATCTGATGGGCATCGAAGCGGAAGAGCTGCAACAGTGTCTTCTCAGCCGAATCATGCAAACCAGCAAAGGTGGCCACAAAGGTACCGTCTATTTGGTACCATTGAAAGTTCATGAAGCGGCCAATGCTCGTGATGCATTGGCCAAAGCACTGTATTCCCGTTTATTTGATCATATTGTCACCCAAGTGATTAACAAAAGTATTCCCTATTTTCAATCATCATACTATATTGGTGTTCTGGACATTGCCGGCTTTGAATACTTTAAGCACAATAGTTTTGAACAATTTTGCATCAATTATTGTAATGAAAAGTTGCAACAAGTGTTCAATGAACGAATATTGAGAGAAGAACAGCTACTATATGAGAAAGAAGGTCTCGGCTTGAAACATATCAATTATATTGACAATAGTGATTGTATTGCCCTGTTGGAAGGCAAATCAACTGGAATTTTCGATCTGCTGGATGAGGAAAGCAAGTTACCCAAGCCAAGTTCAACACATTTCACCGAGTCTGTGTATGTTCACAATAAGGATCACTTCCGGTTGGCTGTACCACGAAAATCGAAGCTGAGAGATGATCGAGAACTTCGTGATGATGAAGGCTTTCTCATTCGACACTTTGCCGGTGCTGTATGCTATCAGACTGGTGCTTTTATTGAGAAAAATAATGATGCACTTCACAATTCATTGCAAAGTTTAATGTCGGAAGCGAAAAATAGTCTCATCAAAGAGATGTTCCAAGAACATTCCGTCCAATCCAATGGTACATCAAGCCATAAGCCACCGAGTGGTAAGTTAACGTTTGTTAGTGTTGGTGGAAAATTTCGTAATCAATTGAATGAATTGGTCAGCAAATTACGATCAACTGGTACCCACTTCATTCGGTGTATCAAGCCCAATTTGCATATGGTTCCTCATAAATTTGAGGGTGGACATATTTTGTCACAATTACGGTGCTCCGGTATGGCATCTGTGCTGGAACTTATGCAACAAGGTTTTCCATCGAGAACTTCCTTCACAGAACTTTACAATCTGTATCAACATCATTTGCCACCCAAATTATGTCGTCTGGAGCCGAGAATGTTTTGTCGTACACTGTTCAAAGCTCTTGGATTGAGTGAAAGTGACTATAAATTTGGAAGTTCCAAAGTGTTCTTCAGATCAGGCAAATTTGCCGAGTTCGATCAACTCATGAAATCAGATCCTGAACATTTATCCCAACTCGTATCTAAGGTAGCCAAATGGGTTGTCATCAGTAGATGGAAAATGTTCCAATGGTGTGCCTTATCGGTGATCAAATGTAAGTGTCAACTACTATTTTTTCCCATGAGACACCTTTAAATGAGCTTCATTCTCATTTTCATGTATGTGTGTGTGAATATCATCACCTGAGTTAATGATATTTTCTCAGGGTTTCGGTGATATATACGCTAATTAAGACATGAGATAGCTACTTTAATCAACTTTTCACAATTGAGCTTTCTGATTTGATCATTCATTTGTACACTTCCAGTGCTTTATCAATGTTCACATGTGTAATCAGATGATCAGTCAGCTTTATATTCATTAATTTGCTCAAGTGACTTTTGGAACTCAAATTATAAGGTTAAAGTCCTCCAGTTTAGTTCTCATGTCAATAAAATTCAGATAGAACTGATAAAGATCATGATCGATTATCATCTGAATATGCATGAATACTTAATTTTAGCTATTTTGACGCATTTTTTCAGTGAAAAATAAGATCATCTATCGAAAACACATGGTCATCAAGATACAATCCAATGCAAGAGGATATCTTGCTAGAAAAAATTATAGACCAAGGTATGGATCATCATGAATTCTAATATCATCCATCCAGTATTATCAGCTTTTCCCTAACAAAACAACTGAGCTAACTGAATCTCACTCTCGATTTAACAGATTTATTGGTATCATGAAAGTGAAGAAAGTTGGACAACTTTTGGATTCAATGCCAACTCTACTACAAAAGCTTAAATCAACTGATGAGCAAACAAAATTCCGATCAAAAATGGCTGATATTCAGAAGCAAATCGATGAAACAATTCGATACTGTAGATCATCCAATAAAATCGTTGAACAAGAGATTAACGATCGTGTGAACAAAATTAACGGAGCCATCAATGAACAGTTAAGTTTACTGAGAAGTAAAGTGTCGGAAGAGGAGAAAGTTCGAAAGATGCAGGAAATAATGGAACAGGAAAGACGTAAAAAAGAAGAAGAAGAACGTAAACGTAAGGAAGAAGAAGATCTGAAACGTAAGCGTGCTGAATTGGATGAAAGATTTAAACTTGAATCATCTAAAACGAAAGAGATTATCGATGATCATGAGGTGGCCAAACGATTACAAGATCAGATGAACATTGACATCCAAGCCCAAAGACAATTGGATCAAAAACGAATGGAACAAGAGGCTCTTGATCATGCTCTGGCACTTCGTTTGGCTCAAGAATCATCATCACCATCTTCACCATCATCATCTCCCAATGGTTATGTCCCATCAGTATCACCACCAACAATTCCACCATCATCCGCACTATCAGTGTACGGTGGTGGGCCAATCAAGTCGGCTGGTGATAAAAAGTATGATTTGTCCAAGTGGAAATACTCAGATCTTCGTGATATAATTAACACATCTTGCGATATTGAGCTACTGGAAGCATGTAAAGAAGAATTCCACCGGCGATTGAAAGTGTATCATGCATGGAAACTGAAAAATTCGCGTACCAAGGAGGTGTCAGAAGAATCGCGAGCACCAGATTCCATTATGCACAATCTGGGCCCATTGGAAGGTCGTGGTGGTGATAGTGTTAAATCGCGCAAAGAGCAGCGATACTTCCGAATACCTTTTGTACGTCCATCTTCGGCCACTGGTCAGCGAGGTTGGTGGTGGGCTCATTTTGATGGCCAATGGATAGCCCGACAAATGGAAATACATCCAGAAAAGAAGGCAATCCTTCTAGTCGCAGGTATGTTTGGTAGACCATGAGCCATTTTCCTAAAATTCTCTAATTAAATCTAATTTTATTGATTTGTTGAATTTGAATTTTAACCAAATTTCTCTCTCTCTCTCTCTCTCTCTCTCTCTCTCTCTCTCTCTCTCTCTCTCTCTCTCTCTCTCTCTCTCTTATTAGGACGAGATGATATGCAAATGTGTGAACTCAGTCTGGATGAGACTCGATTGACAAGCAAAAGAGGAGCCGAAATTTTGGCAGAAGAATTTGAAAAAGAGTGGATCAAAAATGGTGGATCTAAAATACAATATTAAATATTTTTCTCTTCATTTTCTGGTCTTCCAAATTCTTTTATATTTCAAAAAAGCTTCCACTTTATTTCCACTTCCTCTTTCCATTAAAAATTTGTAAATGATTTTCAATAAAATTGATCCTTCACACATTGAACAATTCAATATGCTATGATATGTTTCAATGAATTGAGAGCGAAACAAGTTTCGAGATAAAAATTTCCAACATAAGCGATATAAATATTTATTGTTTTTTTTCACTTATTTGATGGATGATGAAAAAAATTTTTGAAGAGCTGAGAAGCATTCCTCTCTCTAATTCCCAATCCTTATCATGGAAACATCTTCGATTCGAAGATAGATACATATACATTCAGATGATACTCTTTCTGTGCCACTTAATATATACATACTCATGCATACACTCAAGTGAAGGTGGGGTGTAATCATTGTGAACTATTAATTGTTGTTGTCGAATGATAATAATATGTAGATATGTAGATGGTACAATTTTCATGCTTCATGATGTTCTCTTTCTCTCTCTTTCTTCCTCTCTCTTCTATTCATTCATGATGGAATGATGGAAATAAAAAAAACTTTCACTGATAGAGTTTTTGCTCTTGGATGAAATTGGAAGCGAGAGAGAGAGAGAGAGAGAGAGAGAGAGAGAGAGAGAGAGAGAGAGAGAGAGGTGGGGGGAGTTGGCGAGACTTTGAATGAGATGTGATCAACACTGTTGATCCAACAGCATCCAAAGGTTAACAGCCGAGAGTTAACGTATAATTAGACGACTAACGACTATTAGAAACGGTAAGCAAGCAATGAAAGTGGTCTTGTTTAAGCGAATACATACACACACTCACATGAAACTAGGGCTGATACTTTGGGCTTCAAATCACATCCACATTTATATACCCACACACACACACTTTCATTTGAAACCTTTTCGTGTACATTATGTGTTCATTTTAATTTGTCATTTTATATATTGTCCTCATTTCGCATATATTAAGTAAACTTTTAGCTACCAAATCATCACGAAAAACGGATTGACAGCAATTGTAATAGCAACGGATAAAGAAAGAAAGTTCCTTTTTTTTCTCTCTCTTGTGCAATTATTATCAATCTTGTCGATTGATCTTCAAATATGCTTGTTTTTTTGGACATTTAAGATCAAAAAATGGAGAAAGAAAGAGAAAGAGAAAAACGGAGAGGATCTCATAACGACTTGTGAAAGTGATCATATTCCAATAGTTCACCAGTTTGTGAAGATCAGCCGGTATCGACAATAATCAACATTCACCATGAATTCTCCCCCATCTAATCCAACATCATCATTTTTACAATCTTCTTCATCCGTTTTATTTCTCAAATTTGAAAATGATTCCCGAGTAAGCTTACATCCGGAAGCGATTGTTTTGATCAATTCAAGTCTACACGACAATAAGTTGACCCAATCTTTGGGTGTTTACGGATCATATGTTGGAATTATAATGAGTTTGATTGCAATTTTGATAATTATCTGGTCATGTTATCATTGTTTTTGTCATGGTAAGGATAGAGAAAAAACTTCCAAAATTTCTGATGGTGACTCCACTCCATCATCCATACATCAAGTTCGTCCGTATTCGTTTATATCTCACATCAATTTGAATGATCCAACACCACAATCGAATCAGTGTGATTCAAATCAACAGCAGCAGCAATCTTATCATCATGAAAATTCTGACGATAAGTGTCAAAAAAACGATTCACCATTCAATGGATCAGCCATCAAAATGGTCTCACCAATTCGTACATTCCATGGTAGTGTTCCATTTTCGTACACCAAGCCTCAGGAAGACTTTTTTGCAATCTATCGGAATGGTCGCAATCGGTCATCCGGTATCATCGAGGATATAAGCCCAAAATTGGCCGATCAAAAATCTCAACCAAATGGATCTGGAGTGACAATCATTACTATGGCCCGATGAGGAAGAAGATGTCGGTGAAGGTGAGAGGAATAACGGTGTGCCACCAATTACCGGTGTAATCATATTCATATTATTTATCTCACACCTAATTGAAATGAAAATTATCTACCGCTGACATGCCACCCATGATTGTTTACCTATTTTATCTCTTGCGATGTATTCTCTCCTCTCTTTTCTTCCTATCGATCAAGAATCACTCATGGCTATCAATTAACATGATTGATTATCAACAAAACGGAGGAAAATTGTTTTGCTGTGTTTTGAGAACGTCCATTGATGAATACTATTTTTCCTATTTTATCTTGCCTTCTAGTGTTGGAACTTTCTCACACCATTTCCATCCACTTTGAGATTGTATTCACACTGGACAAGAATTTTTGCTCTTATTTTTCCAACTTCTTGTCTGAATTTGATCAGCGGCATAAAATGAGTAATATTGAAAGCTAACTGCAATCAACACCGATCGACAAGTTTGTCACTATCATGAGCTCCAGGATTCAAATGAGAATGTAATTTTAGATGAATTCGCACATGAATGTTGCAAGAATTCACTTGTCTACTATAAATTTTTATTGCAATTGTTTTTTATTCAATAAAAATTGTCTGATTTTTTCTGCATTCACGAAGACCATGATATAAAATACAATTCTTTGACACCCAAGTCGGAACATTCCCATTTTAATGATAAATCATTTGCTTTTATCAGTTCGAATGACCAGTTTTGTGAATGATGAGAAAATGAATAATTTTCTGACAGTCAACTGGGTTGTTCATGTGATAGTAAACTCTACAATATGCACGTTGTTGGTGGTTTTGGATTGAGAGCTCCTCAATTTTTTTATTCAAGATTTTTCCAGAGCATAATCGAAGAGAAGAGAAATACAATTCTCAATCATACATGTATAGAGAATTCGAAAAAGGAAGAAAAAACAGTCAAGTTAGCAAAATGTCAAACCATGATAAGGTCATTATTTCGTGACTATTTCAACGCAGATTCATGATCTTAGTGCAAGTTTTTCAACCTTAACTCTATCAAGTGGCCTCAAATTGCGATCATTGCCACCGCGAAACTAAACTAGAACCTATGAACTCGGTATGTTTCCATTTTTCTTCGATATTATGATCATCACCAGAACTTGTTGCTCTGATGCTCAAATTTCGCAAAAATCTGTGCTTTCCAATGTTTTCTCTTCACACAGGTCCATTCTCATGCTTTCAAGGCACTTTTGAACTGGAACAATTGAGTGATCACCATATTTCCGAATTGTATACTCCAAGTATTCTTATCGTTTCGGTTACTTCTATCAACTTTATACTGGTGATAGTCTATCTCGCCAAGTTAGCCTCAATGTGACCACTCTTTTGTCTATAACCACTCTTCAATTGCACATCATTCCAACCATCCAGGCAACATACATATGTTGATGATGATAGAATTTGTAGCCACAGTAACATTTTTATCTCGGGAGAAAGAAACATCTGGTAAGTGCTACTCGAAAAGAAGAATGCTGCTAGAAAGAGAAAAATTGTTCTTTCATTACAACAAAATAGAGAGGATCGAATACAGTGTTGATTAAAATATTGGTTAGAAGAATTCATTGGAAGCTCAGTTAATACTTTCATAGTTCTATTGAGTTCCTTTATTTATTAATTCTTACTTCAATATACATGATTGGGGAGTTACCATTAGATATCAGGTAATGATCACCTGAGGAATAATGGCTTGGTGCATTTCTCTTGGTATAGATACAAATGGTGTCCCATTTATACTAGATACTCATTCATTCAAATTGTACTATCTTGTGAATCTGATCTTAAAAAGGCATAATGAATGAATTCTAAATTCTAGATTTCTCTGTATAACTGTTGATATAAGAGTCTCAAATCCTCCTTTTTCTTCCTGGTAAAAGTTCTTGATCGATAACAGAAGAAAACATGGACAAGTTTAGAGTAAAGAAATCAGAAAAAATAACTTTTCCCTCTTCTCTACGAATTATAATTTTTTTCACTGTTAGGAATGATTCGGTTTTCATTCAAACGAGCGATCTTTATGATTAGACCATCATTGACTAATTTTTCAATTTGATACGATTCCAAGAGAATATTTTGGCCATTAATTTCATTTCTTCTCTTTCTCTCTCCATTTCATTCTTTTTTCTTGTGCCCAGTTTCATTTGATACTAGTTTCGTAAATAGAAAAATCTGTTAGACTTGGTAATTTTTTTGTAACTGATCTGAGATCGTTTAAAGTGATCCAAATGGAGGAAAACAATAAGCAACGTTAGTTCTATTTTTTGTCTCGCTTTATAACTCGGTGAAAAGTGATCTTATCACTTGGTGAGTATCAGGTGTCCTTCTGTTCAGTGTGAGAAGTCACCATTTCTCTTGTATAGCTCTCTATAGCAAAAAAAGAATTGAGTGGAACAAAGATAATACTTTTCAAACTCAGGAGGAACTCCTATCATTTTCCAAATTTGAATCTCTGGAATGATCATCAAGTCACCCCAGATAGATATGATGCATATCATTTATAGTGCTTTAGTGCTACAATTGTTTTACTAACTTAACTTATTAATTAATCGAGAGAGTTTTCTATTTTTAGTGAAGGACTCTCTGATAAGCACTAAGAGATCAAATGAAATCAGATCGTTTTTATTCATCTCAATGTGATTGCAATAGAAAGCTCCTACAGCTGTAGACTGTGGCAAAACTGCCAATACACAAATGATTGTCAAAAATGTCACTGATTGCACACAGATGGTCATAGAAAGGGCTAAATATGTTGATAATATCTGTTTGAATTGAGGTGACACTGTGGGTACAGAAGCTGCCGAGGCCTCAGTGACCGATAGAATTTGAGGATATTGGCCAAAAGATGGTAAAGATATAAAATATTCATCGAAATAGGTATAAATGAAACAATGAATGAATGGGGCAGATGACTTAGCCTCTTCGGGACGGTTGACATTCCATACTACACGTGGTGTGATTGAGACATGATGATGAATGTTTTTCTTAATTGTGGTAGTTTCTAACCAATTGTCATAAGTGAAACGTGAAATAATAGTAGTGTGAGCAATCAAAGAAAGTACCAAAAAGTGATTCCAAAAGAAAAGGAGATAAATATCAAAGATATAGCTAAAAGGTAAAAAGTGGACACGTGCTCTCGCTGCCCGCACAATGGTTTACCCAGTGAAAGTAGGGTTTTTGAATAGTTTCAATAGAAGCCAAGCGGTTTTGTCTGCGATAAATGAGCTCAAAAGTTACTCGAATAGTTGGATTCTAGGAGTAAATGAAGTAAAGTTCAAAGATATACCTAAATGCATGATGATGCAGTGGACAATTTTCACTTCAAAATACAAAGGAAAAACGGCAATAGCATGCTCTAATTCAAAGTATAAATGAACATCATCCACTTCTTTCTTTTCTTTGTCTATCACTTTCTTCTTTCCTATGATTGCCAACTCTAGCATTTTTCACAGCCAATTCTGGTGTAGAAACAAGATGTAAAAGCATCAACTGATCGCATCACTATTGGTTTCACTTTCAAACCAATCTATTTCTCTCATAAAAAATCTGTACTTATAAATGTTCTGAAGCATTAAAAAATACAGTATTTTGCAATGAGTCGTTCCAAGGCTTTTTGTATGGATAATCCCTTAATGGACTCGTAAGGTGGTGTGGTAATGAAATACCAATTTATGATGCCTTGCAAAACCACCTTATCAAACCAATTCCATTTCTTTGAGCAGGAATTTTCTTCACACGATGTCAATTTATCAATTCCTTCTTCAATTAATTTACTAAATCTGTCTGCGTAAGATGGATATATTCCTGGGAAAAGAAGAGAATTTTTCACTCCGTTTATACTTAGTAAATGTGAATATTCGCTCTCATACTTACCAAACAGAAACAAAATGGTACTCAAGAAGATTGGTAGCTTGTATTGCATTGTTTCATATTTTCGTGGCCAATTTTCAACACAAAAATATTCAGTTTAACACGTCGAAGATTGATTGATTGCAACTATACTGATGATAACTGTGTTCTCTTACTTTTCATAACGTCATCTTTAAAATCAGGAATACATCCCTCCTTGATCAGTACGCAACTTCATTCGATTTTTGATTCTCAACAATTTTCTCCGAATTGGAAATCTGATCAGGAGGAGAAATATCTCCCCTTCCATTTGGTCCAGACAGAATGAGGTTGTCAAAATCTGTTTATCAATGCGGTCACAATATTTTTAATATGAAAGACAGTCTACCTAACCTGAAGCATGTTAATAAGACGAAGCATAGACTTTGAAAATCAACCATGAACTTCAAATGACCATCTCTTCGGGGGTTAACATAGCTAGCAAGTATCCTATGAATTTTTATCGGTTCATTCAGACAACTTGTTTCTTTTCAACATGCTCATGAACTGTATTCAGATTACTTGATTCTTTTCCTCTCTTACACCTGAAGATGCTTGAAAGAGATCTTAGGTTATCATAAATTTTCAAATTTTTCAACAGTTGCTGAGATCGTTTAATGTGATACGGTGGATAACTGGTAGACTATTTTTCATGCTCAAAAAAGTGATAGAATTTCAGTCCTTATTTGTTTATGTTTGTTGGTGAAAGCTTAACAAAATGGCAAAAAAACATTCGATTTTGGTTTTTTTCGCAATAATTTTCTATCACTTCAGCTCTTCCAATGCTGGGCTCCGTTATCCGTGAGTAGCTGTTTATTTTTTTTTCATCACAACACATCATGCTGCGCAGCCATTCACTGATATTTGGATTACTTATGATGAAAAAATAGCACCAAAGTTGAGCGAGATGCTCTATTTCCAAAAGACTATGACCCAATGGTTCCTCCGAGTCCATGTAAGTATTGTGTTGTATCAGTTTTCATGGGCATGGATGAATCTATGGACTGATCCATTATGAAATCTCAACGAAGAGCTCAAAAGTTAATTTTGTTCAATCTGCACCTTAACCAAGTAATATGATAAGTTCGTTCTCTCAACTCATGGGTAATAGATTCAAGAGAAAAGCTACGAAAATTTTTTTGTCTCTTCAACATCCAGTTGTAGGTGTTGACCCCAAATCATTGTTTTCGTTAAAATTCTCAGAATTACTCAAGGAGTCTAAAGATTTTCTATTCTCTAATTTTGATAGACATTTGAGTAGCTTATCACTTTAGATTGTCGTATGTTGACACTCTAATAATTCTATTACCAGCTCAAATATGATGAATTTGATGATTTGAATGGGAACAAATATCGATTTCTTCTGATAATACATACTCAAATAGATCATTTTTCTATGGAAACATTAACAAACTGTAAGTCTCAATCAGAGAAATTCACTTCATTCACTGAGAAAATACTCATTTTTGACCTTTTTCAGCACGTATATGTTCTATGGACTCATCGAGGGAAGAGTTTGCATGGTATATCAACCATTTTGCAATAGATATGAGGAGGAAAACTTTCCAAAGGCCCCCATATTCTCAAATTGTAAATTCCAAGTACTCTCATCGTTTGGGTTACTCCTATCAACTGATATTGGTGATAGTCTATCTCGCTAAATTAGCCTCAATGTGACCACTCTTTTGTCTATTATCACTCTTCAATTGCACATCATCTCAACCATCCAGGGAACATATATTTTGTATCGTGTGTATGTACCGTATATTCGCGCTTTCAAGACACCACGGTGAAAGCTTAGATTATCACTGGAGAGGGCAGAACATAAAAGCGTGAATATATGGTATAGGGCAATAGAATTTGCAGTCACACTAACATTCTCATCTCGAGAGAAAGAAACATTCGATAAGTGATATTCAAAAAAACAGAGAGATGCTAGAAAGAGAAAAATTGCACCAAAACACACTAACATAGGGGTGATTGAAATATTGGTAAGAAGAATTCATTGGAGGTTAATACTTCTATAGTTTTATTGAGTTCCTCTACATATCAATTCTTAACTCGATATATGTGATTTGAAAGTTACCGTTAGATATCAGGTGATGACCACCCGAGGAATAACGATCGGGTGCATTTCTCTTGGTGTAGATAAAAATGGTTTCCCATTCCTATTAGATACTCGTTCATCCAAATTGTACTATCCGCTGGAATTTTGAAAAAATCTGGTCTCAAAAAATATAATGGATATATTCTATATTTCTCTGTATAACTCTTACCTGTTGACCATCATCGGCCATCATCGACCAGTTTTTCAAGTTGATATGTTTTCATGAGACTCATTCGATCATAAATCTCATTTCTTCTCTCTCTCTCTCTCTCTCACTCACTCTCAATTTCATTCTTTTTTGTTGCGTTCATTTTCATTTGATGTTTGTTCCATGAATTGAAAAATCTGTTTTTTGCAACTCAGTAATTTTTTGTATCTGATTCAAGGTCGTTTGAAGTGGTCCAAGTGGCAAAAAAACAATTGGTGATGTTGGCTCTATTTTTTGTTTCGTTTTCTAACTTTCTTTTCTAACTAAAATTAAATTAGTCAAAATCAAATT
Source organism: Brevipalpus yothersi (assembly GCA_003956705.1). Lineage (NCBI taxonomy): Eukaryota > Metazoa > Arthropoda > Arachnida > Trombidiformes > Tenuipalpidae > Brevipalpus > Brevipalpus yothersi. The sequence goes on along the minus strand of QZCP01000590.1, from coordinate 171,881 downwards.
GATTGAATTAATCAGGATGGCTCCAGAAGGAATCCTTGAGTAAGTGTGGTAGATTAACAAATGTCTATAATGTAGGATTCTGGAGTGATATCATGTTAGATTGAAGCGAGAGAGATTAAGATGTATATTGAGTGCATCTTGGTGCATCACAGGCTCGTTTGACTTTTTGGTTTAAACAGAGTAGTAATTTTTCTCCAATGAAATCTGATCAAATTAGTTTGAATTCAATCGCTATGGCCCATGCTAAAAGATAGATAAAGGCTAATATCCACCTTCTCGGCGTGGCAAATCTTCAAAAGATTTGAAGAGGAGGTTTCTAACATTAATCAGTGATCTCAATGAATGTGTTGACAATGATAGTGATGTGTGTTATTGTGTTTGCTAGGTGAATCTCACAAAGCCCACCAGCTGATCTCAAATCAGCTTTCCAAGATGAATCTCTCGAGTGATTATCTAGTCAACACAGAGATATGAGGCATTTAGCATTCTTGGTGTTTTAGTGCAAAACTCTGTTTTTCTACACTTTTAATAGTCAAAGATATTTTGATAGCTTTTTACTCTTAGTGGCAGCAAGAGAAACCTCCCTAAATTATGTGAAAGGTATATCGATAAGCGATTGCCAATATGCCTTATGCTGAGATGGTCCCAATGAGCGATTAGGACAGCAAAAAAAAGCCAGAAGATGACAAGAATACAAAGTATTCGTCAAAATAGGAATAAATGATCAACAAAATGTATAATTTATGTGTATGAGGGAGATAACTCAGCCTCTCGGGGGCTAAAATTTCTTGCCACAGTATTTCACTATGAGTTGATCCAGGTCACGAAGTACAATATTATCACCCTCGAATGGGCCCATATAGTAAACAATTATGATAGCTTGCAAAACCATTTGATCGACTGGATTCCATTTCCTTGAAGGAGAATTTTCTTTACACAATGTCAGATTATTAATTTGTTGTTTCACATGATGATTATATCTGACTGCGTGGGATGGGTATATTCCTAGGAAAAGAAAATGAATTTTTCACTCCGTTCATGCTTAGTAAAAGTGAACATTCATTCTTATACTCACCAAACAGAAACAAAATGGTACTAAAGAAGATTGGTAGCTTGTATTGCATTGTTTAATATTTCCGTGGCCAAATTTTCAACACAAAAATGAAAATATCCAGGTAACACGTCAAGGATTGATTACTCAATACTCAAGATAACAGTGTTCTCTCTCTCTCTCTCTCCATACAACGTCATCTTGAAAATCAGGCATACACTCCTCCTCCACCAGCACGTAACTTAATTCGATTTTTGATTCTCGAAAGTTTTTCTACAAATTGGAAATCCAATTCAGAAAAAGAATTCCTCAACTTTCATTCTCTTCAAACAAAATGAGAATGTTAAAATCTGCTTATGAGGTCACAATATTTTTAATATGAATGACAGTCTATCTAGCCTGAAGCATGTTAATAAGATGAAACAAAGGCTTTGAAAACTAACCATGAATTTTAAGTCACCACTCTCCATGTCTTGACATAGCTAGCGAGAACCCAATGAATTTTTATCATTTATTCTTCAACTTCCAAATGAAGGAACGAAATACATGTTAGTTACCCGAAAGAAGCAATCAAGAGCAGCTAGCCATTGAGGCTCTGAATTCGGATTCTCATTCCACTATGAACCATTCTTCTCGTCAGCGTATAGTGATTCTAGTTCCATCTAGTCAGTCCTAACACCTCATCAACTCAGCAGCCCTTATTTATCATGAATTCTATATGTTTGCTGATGCGACAAACATCGTCTATAAGAGTGCACACGAACTAGATTACATCACTAAAATCTAGATTGTTATTTTATATGCTCCTCAAAATAGCAACAAAACTTTTTGGAACATTTCTTGGTCTCTCAGAAGAATCATATAAACGGAATCATGGCTGCAGACGGTGGACTGAATCTCTAGAAAGCTTCTTTCATTTATTGATTTGTTCTTGCAGAATTCTATGGTTCTGATACCCATGATAATTTTGTATTAATACTTCTTTCTTCTTCCACCTAATATCTTGATCAATATGAGTATTGCTAGCTTTTATAAATGAGTAGAATTGACCTTCATCGTTTTGACATGGTTTGAGTGTACTTTAGCTTAATAAAGAGAGGCAGATGACCTCGAATCTCTACCCAGCAAGATATATGGTTGAGAGAACGTGGATCGAAGATTGTTCTAGGACTTATGAGCTGGGAATTTCTTGATTTCTCTAATTTTATAATCATCACCAGAAATTGTTGCCATAATGCTCAAATTTCTCAATAATGTGTGCTTTCCAATATCATCTCTTCATTAGGGTTCGTTTCCCTGCCATTGAGGCTCTTTTGAACTTGAACGATTGAGTGGTCATCATATTCCAGAATTGTATATTCCAAGCGTTATCGTCGTTTTGGTCACTCCTATCAGCCTCATACCAGTGACAGCCTATCTCGCCAAGTTGGCTTCAATATGGCCACTCTTTTGTGAGTTATTACTCTTCAATTGCTCGCCATCTCAACCATCCAGGCAGCATATACATGTATTGCATATTGTGTACATATACCGTATATTTGCACTTTCAAGACACCACAGTAGAAGCTAAGATTAAGGTTGTAGTGCTATGGAAGGAAGGACTTAAAGGCGCAAATATATGGTACATGGTGATAGAATTTGCAGTCGAACTAAAATTTTCATCTAGAGAGGAAGAAACATTCCGTTAGTGATACTCAAAAAGCAGAGAGATGCTAGTAAGAGAAAAATTGCACCAAAACACATAGGATCGAATTTAGTCATGATTGAAATTTTGCTCAGGAGAATCCAATCGAAACTCAGTTGATACTTCTACAGGTAGGAGCTGAAAGATATTCCGGAAAATTGATCTTGATTAGAGCGCGTCACAATCGAGCGCGAAGACAATGACCAATGAGAAGAAGTAAACAAAAGCTCAAAGATTAATTTGATATGAGTTTCAATTAATTGTTCATGATGGGTGCTAAAAAAATCAGCGATGAGTTTATGGGTCTGATAAAGTATTTTTTAGAGCAAAAGTGGTCCTCATCTGATTAGAAAAGAGGTAGAGAAACGTGGGCTTATCATAAGTGAGAGTGCAATGGACTGTATTCGTCGAGGGACTTTGCGTGTTGATGCGGCTATATATTTCATTGAGTTCCTTTATTTATTAATTATTGATTTAATATACGCGGTGGAAAATTTACTGTTAGTTATCAGGGAATGATTTCTCGAGGAATGGCGATTGGGTGCTGTTCTCTTGGTATAGATACAAATGGTATCCCATTTATACCAGATACTCATTCAAATTTAAATTGCACTATCTCCTGAAAAAATCTGGTCTTAAAAAAATACAATGCATGAATTCTGAATTTCTGTGTATAACTGATACCTGCTGATTTGGAAGACTCGATTCTTCCTTTTTCTTCCAAGCCAAAGTTCTTAATCGATAGCAGGAACATGGACGAATTTAAAGTAACGAAATGCGAAAGAATAACTTTTTCTTATTCTCTTCGATATTATAATTTTTTTACGGTTAGAGATGGAGAGATATCTTTTCATCCAAACGAGCGATCTTTATGATTGACCATCATCGACCAGTTTTTCAAGTTGATACGTTTCCAAGAGACTCTCTCGACAATAAATTTCATTTCTTGTCTTCCTCTCTCTCTCTCTCTCTCTCTCTCTCTCTCTCTCTCTCTCTCTTTATCCGCTTAATCTGAATCTATGTAAGGGAAATACCAGGAACACCTTTTTCCACATGTATATAACTTCCTTTTTCCGCATCTCTATGGGGCGTCTACCTCTCTCTTTCTCTCTCCTTTACATGAAGGCTGATTCCACATTCACGAAGCAACTGGTGGCAAACTTCCCAGCATCACTTGAAAATCTTCCAGCATCTTTCTTACTTACTATCCAGAAAAACAGGCAAGCGAGGCCACGAGCTGTATACCTTAATGTCCGGCAGGCTGTGATGAGAATGTGGCTCTCAGCATTCGATTTTGTCACCATTCCATCTGTTGGCCGTTCCACGTTACCATTCGTTTCTACCACATCTTGGTCCTCTTGATTCCTTTTCTCTCTCTCTCTCTCCCCAATCCTGATCAGGCTGTTTGCATTCCTTTTCTCGCTCTAATTGCCTTTAATCTCGACCAATGGACTTGATGTTCACCAACCGGCAGCCATTTTCAATATCAATTGAAGCCAAGACCACCTTCAATTTTTAGAAATGAAATGAATCGGGATCTGAATAATCGGGCCCGCTCTTCGATTGATTTGGTTAGATATTTGGTGGTCTCTATCTTACGAACACACACACACACATACACCTGATTCCTCCGGCCTGGCATACATACACATTCTCAGTCCTCTTTCCCTCTCGCTTACTTACACACTTCCTACTATCACTTTGATCTGATGATATCTTTCGCTCTCTCATTGCGCGAGTTTGATTATCTTCCACGATTACCCTGAAGAAAGTATCCTCTAAAGTCTCGATATTCTAATTTATCCTCGTCAAAGTAATCATGCTAATCATCTCAGCCTCTCGTCTGGGCCGCTTGGCCAGAAAATGCCGTTCTTCAGTTCGCCCCGAACTTGTTTTCTCTCCAGTCTTCTTTTCTTCTTCTTCTTCTTCTTGCTTCGTTCTTTCTCTCTTTCTCTTTCTTTTCTTTCTTTCTTTCTTTCTTCTTTACCATCATCATCCAGCACATGCATTCGATTCTCTCAAGTCAGGCTTCAGAGAACGAGTGACTCGAGAGAAAAGCGAATCAAGAAGAAGACGAAAACGAAGTGACCTCTTAAAAGTTTGAATGAGTGCCCCTTTGAATTTTTTCCCACTTTTAACCACTTCATCTCTCTCTCTCTCTCTCTCTCTCTCTCTCTCTCTCTCTCTCTCTC
>QZCP01000590.1:105841-166779 GCA_003956705.1 Brevipalpus yothersi | reverse complement strand
TCTCTCTCTCTCTCTCTCTCTCTCTCTCTCTCTCTCTCTCTCTCTCTCTCTCTCTCTCTCTCTCTCTCTCTCTCTTTCTATTCCCTTTCCCTACTCTTCTTGCACACACACATTATCCTTCATTTATGTCTCACACTCATTTCTCAATCGAAAAATTGAGGTTCATCATCTCGATATCTTATATATTCTGCCGTGAGACCCATAACGGTACTCACTTTTTCTCTCTCTCTCACTCAAACTGCATCTCTATGTCCTCTCTCTCTCTCTCTCTCTCTCTCTCTCTCTCTCTCTCTCTCTCTCTTTCTTTCTTTCTTTCTTTCTATCTATTCGATTGGCTCTCTCTCTCCAGCCGGCATTTTCAGCCGCGTATATAGCATTACTTTGTACTTGCAATCAGCTAATTTCGTTCTTTTTCTCTTCTTATTTTCTTTTCACTCTTCTCTCTCGCCATCATCATCATGACCAAACCATCATCATCATCATCCTGCCTCCGATACCCCTCTCTCTCACTCATCCTTCTCTTCCCTCTCTTTCAATATCATCATCCATCTGTAGGTCACTGTACAATTGGTAAACCTTCGGGTGAACAAGAGCCTCGAGGAGTGTCCGTCAGCCGATGCAAAGCATGCTGGCTTAAAATATGCTTGGAAAAATTCATCCTAGATTCAGGGACCAGATTGGTTATCGATAAACACTATGCACCCAAATTTGATCACTCCGGTGAGACATCTTCACCACCAATGTCCAACATGATGGACACTAATATGGAATCAAATGGCTGTGATACACCGGCAAATTTGTCACCACCTCCACTTCCTTTTCCCCAGCGTAAGCGAAAGCCTAAAAGTGAGACTATTACTTTGACTACTTCACGAGATCTTATGAAAGAAAGTATGTTATCGTCTGGATCATCCCGAATCCATTCAACAACATCTAACCAAAGGAATGCATATGGTAAGCTTTTATACTGCAGTTCGATCTCGAAAGGCAGAATTGAATTTAGAGTGTCAAACTTTTCGATTGATTGAAATTAAATTTTTCATTCGATCGATGAGGCGTGATATTATAGCATTATTAGGTGGAATAAAGTGGACAAATTAGTACGATTTAGGCGTAAGGCTGAGAAAAATAACGACTTTGATAAGCGATCTAATTCTTGTCTTGGTCATGAAATGAATTTGATCTGATTTTAACTCACTCTCAAACTCTATCGGCTCCTACATTTTTTTCGTGAGCGTCCAAGAGAAGGTTCTTATTAAGAAAAAGAAGAAGAAGAAAAACAAAATGAAGAAGAAAAAGAAGAAGGAGAGAAAAAAAGATCACTGACGTGCTATGAACGGACTCGCTGGATTAAGTTTATCTTTAAGACAATCAGACGAATAATTATCTCTCTCTCTCTCTCTCTCTCTCTTTCTCTCTCCTTTTACCAAACTCTTTTGTTTCTTGAGCAGCTAGAAATCAAAAAACAACAAGAGAACACATCAACAGCAATCGTAACCCTGGCTCAAGGGGTGGTAACGAAAGTAAGCAGAACGGTGCCCGTAACGCTATCGCCCACAACGAGGATGAAGAAGACGATGATGAAGATGATGATCGAAGTGATATCACAAGTCAAGAGTCATGGTGCATGATTCCCTTGTCCTCATCGCCTTGTGAACCCTTATGTTTGACTATATCATCTTCTCGTGGTAATAATGATAATAATGGTACTGGTATCAATAATGTGTCCATGAATAGAGGAAAAAATTTTACCCCTCCATGTGGTACCACTGCTAGATATGATTCTCGATCTACCATGAACAAAATTGCTCATAATCATGGTAAAAGTGCTAAAGATCATGATGGCTCAGCAGGCCGATACAGTTGTGGAAAAAATTTGTCCATGGATGGGAACAAATCTCATGATGTGATAAACCGTGATGATGATCTCAATGATGAGTTTGTGGCCGAGTGTGTAGTTGATCGATCAGATCGATCTGTGAAGAAGAAAGAAGATAGAGGCAATAATAGTGAGTGTGGCTGTGCTTTGCCCTTATCGGTCGATGGTAAGGCCAACGTTGTGGTGATGAAAGCGAGATGTAAGTGTACCGGCTGCCATCGGTTAACCGGATTAAGTAAGGATAGAAATGAATCTTCACCGGCTCTAGCTGTTCATGAAGAGAGCATCGAACAGGATGAAATCGATGATAACGACAATGATGACGATGAAGCTGATGCGGAATATGAAGTCGATGAGGACGCTATACTCGATGATCAGGGTGATAACGAGTTTAATGATTCCATTAAAAATGGTAGACAGTCGGAGAGTAGTGTAAGAAAACTGGCATTTGATCAGCCACTAAAGAAATTGATCATCAATGAACGCTATTCGAAGCAAGATCCCAACGGACCTGTTATCAGTCCTGATTCCAAATTTTTGTCCGAAATTTTGAATGCTAACTCACCTTTCCTTTAGATTTTTATCAAAAAAAATCATATACACATTTCAAATTTGTTGTTGCACGAAATACATAAAAGAGTCTATTTCGTAACCTCATTGGAATGCATATGAAATCAGCTCATAATGCAATCTCGAGTCTCGTTTGCATGAATCAAACGTTAATGTGATGCGTAAAAAATTTCTATTCTCGATAAGGCTCTAAGCCAACTTATAAGAAAAAAAATTTTATCGAGAAAAGAAAAATATTCAAAAGAAATGATTATGAATACATGAATATTTTGCAAAGAGATGATTCAGAGAAGATTATAATTTGTTTTAATATTTTTCAAATTTTATTGTACCAATTACTATTCTCATTATCGAATCAATGTCGATTAAAGCTTGTTGATTTAGTCAATCAGATCCTCCTTTTTTTATCCTTTTTTTCCCAACCTCCTAACCACTATCATAGTTCGAGAGAGAGAGAGTCTTTCATCAATGATTAGATAATCAGTGGTGCTGGTACGAGCATAAAATCGTGTTCAATCTAGCTTTCTCTCTCCTTATATTATCGTGAATGTGGAGCTAGAACTCCACTATCAGGAGGAAGATCAATGATCTGAATAATATTCAATATGATTCTCTAATGATTATTTAGGTATAAGCTTGGTAAATCTAATTGCAGCTGAATTTATGCAATAACGAACACCCGTCGGCTTGGGTCCATCATCGAACACATGTCCAAGATGTGCATGGCAGCTTGCACACTGAACTTCAGTACGATTCATGCCATGTGATTTATCTTGTATGAGACGAACTTTACTTTTGTCGATCACATCAAAAAATGCAGGCCAGCCACACCCAGATTCATATTTGGTTTTGGATGAAAATAATTCCACTCCACACACGAGGCAGGAAAACATTCCATTGTCTTTCAATTTAAGATATTCGCCAGAGAATGGCATTTCAGTGTCTTTCTCTTGTGTCACACTGTACTGAAGAGGTGTGAGACGAGCTTTCAATTCTTCCTTATTCACTTTGAACGGCGGATCTTCACCACCACCACCACCACTCTTGTCATCACCCATGATTACCAGCTGGCCAATAAATAAAACGAATGCCAATAAAGGAGTAATCTTGTAATCTTGTACCAGTTAGTCCAGCTTCTCGGTCAACCAATCTCGGCCTACTGGGTTAGAGAGAAAAGGATGGCAAAAGTAGAAACTCCACTAATGAGAATTCAATAAAAAAAACATGAATAATTTGGGACTCACTTTCCAAGTGGATTTGGCAAGCTACTCGTGTCAATAAGGCAATTCTGATTCTTTTGAGGCCTCAGGACGTCAACCCAATCATCAAGCTGCTTGATTCAGGCAACCAAAAAAAATCAAATTAAAACATGCTTCCAATGCTTGCTGTGCCACCTTGTGGCGTCATCGATTCTGTTATCGAAAATATTCTTTTTTTTGGAACTTTCGAAATGCCATCATAAACCATCCCATGGATTCCGTAGGTTCCCCCATGTTCATGAGAGGAAGAGGAAGAGAGATTGCATCATCATTAAGAGCTGATCAAAACAAACTTTCCTCGTTCTCGTTGCCGAATGGAATGAGTACCTGCATGTAAGATAGAAAAGAATGTGATTTTTATCGAAAAATCTGTTGAATATAGCAAAATCTAGAATAGATCAAAAATTTCGATCATCCAGAGTGAAATACATTGCTTTTGTATACGACAGCTTAAAAACATTTCCCTCGATTCTCTAGAGAGAAATGAGGAACATGATCTGTCGATATTGAGATTGAAGATTTCAAAAAACAAACAGAATACTCACACAGTACTGAATGGACACTCAACTAGGATAGATAGCTCCAGCAGATTTCAGATGACATAGAGAATTGCTCGATCGAACGAGTAGATCGATCAGCAAATTGCGTGTATAAACCAGCATCAGTTGAAGAATATCCACCGCATTAAATGAACATCATTTCGGTGGGTGAATAGTATTCACTGAATACTGATTTGTTGTTAATCGAGAGATTACGAAGATATCGATAGCAAACTGGATCGATATCTCATCCTAGGCGATTGCCGCCAAAATCTGGGCCAAACTGGACATGTAAAAATTTCCAAATTCTTGGAGTTTCCTTCAACCAGAGGATTATTTGGAATACTACTTGCAACAAAAGGTTCAAGTTATTTGATACTCTTTTATCAATTAAAGCTTCTCTTGGCCCCATCCAAACGGCCTCTAATTGATGCGTATCAATTCTCTACAATAGAGGACTAGAAGCCAGTTAGTGACACATTCCATGGTCGATCAACTGATGACGATGAAGATTTGGTAGTAGCACAATGAGCATCCTTAGAACAGGAAAAGCTGGTGAGTCTCATTGATTGAGATGACAAAACAAAACCAATTTTATTGAGAATATGAGAGCTACTTCGTTGGCCAGTTTGTCCAATCTCAAATAATCTGTCGAGGATTACACTAGCCAAAACAGACGAGAATTTGAAACATTGTTATGAATAAATTAAGAATATTATCCTCACAATCAGTTGTGACCAGTTTGAAAATTGCTCAAACCAGCCACAATCCATGATTTTAAGTGATGTGCTTTATTAAACATGATGATTGTTTTCCGATTGGAATTCATGAGGAAGTACTTGAAGAAGGGGTCGTTAGAATAAATTTACAGATTAATCTCAACTCTCTTCAAATGAGACCTTTCTTCTTTTTATACTCTTCTAAGTTCAATGATCGTCGATTTGTTGTTGATGGTTTGGACATTGAAGTGTTAAGAGACTGGAATTGAGGAGAGTAGCCTGAGGTGGCGAATGAATTGGATGTGTTCATACTCAGACCTGGTCCAATATCGAAGTCAATCTGTATGTCGAAGTTGTGGGCTGAAAACAGGTCATTATTGAGAGGATCATGCTGTTTGGGAGAAGATCCTCCAGCAGATTCTTCAAACTCAGATTTGGGTTTGGGAAGAATTTTAGGAGTACCATCTAAGACATCAGTATTTTGGGAATCTCCACCGGGCTCTTCCTTCTTTACTTGACCTGGAGTTGTTTTGTGGAACTTATGGACCAACATGGGCGCACATTTTCGTCTTCTGAAAGGATCATCGCTAGCTTCTTTTTCTTTTTCTCTAGCTTCCATGATGGCTCTTTCAGGATCATTCATGTTTCTCATGCGATTTCTCTCATTAATATAACTGATTGCCGATATATTTTGGGTCCTCTTAAGATCGAGTTCTTTGGCTTTAGTCTCTAATTCTTCGATTTCTTGGCTAATACGCTCCGCCTCTTGAATATTGTTTTGCTGCTCGGCCATTTCTTTTTGTTTTAAAAGTTCAGTCTTTTTCACTGCAAAGTTCACAGGAGTTTGTTTGTACTTTTCCTTCTCTCTCACTATCGCTTCAATATCACTGTCTTTGTAGTTGTAATTCTTTGCATGCTCAAGATCAGCTTTTTTCCGATCAACATGCTCTTTGTCAGGAAGTTCAACGTTATCTCGATCACAACGAGCTTTCAATTCTTCAAACTCTTTATCAATCAGTGGAGAATTTGAGCAGACTTCCAGACGAAATTGGCGAGAATCTGCACCATGCTTTACGGTTATGACCTTATTGGTACGAGTGTCTTCTAGTTGATAAGTCTTTGCGCCCTCGGCAACATTTACAATTTGGCAAGCTCTATACACAGCTGAAGATTCACCAGTTGGAGGTTTCTTACGCATTCCGATGAAGATCCTTGCATAACATCCAATCACAGTGTCCTTGAAAAATGGTGCATGGCACCATTGGCTCATCCTGTGGCGACTTATTCTAATAGCATTCAGATCTTCCAGATTGAAAATGTATTCCTCTTTCTGCTTTTCTTCATCATCACTGCCGGCTCCATCACCATCGTCATCATCATGATCTTTGCGACCTCGTTCATCACCACTGTCATCACTTGATGATGATGAAGAGGATGAAGAAGATGAAGATCGTTTTCTTCCCTTCTTTGGGTCATCTTCGTCTTCTGATGAAGTTGATGAGTATATATCGGTGGCTCTGAGCCGTGAATGTTGCTTTTGTTTTCTCTTTTCACGTTGTTCTACACAAAAAAGCCATCAGTAGCGGTTCAAATCAAAATAAATATCATTATCTTACCTTTGAGACCTTTGATAGCATTTTTAACCTTGCGCTTTTCTTCGATTGTCCTTCTACGCTCATTGCTTCGTATTTTTGTTTCACTTTGTTGAATCTCTCTTTTCTTAGCTAATCTCAATTTCTTTTCAATCTCAAATCTGGTCTTCAATACTTCTCTCTTTTCTGCCCGCTGGAAGAGTTCCATTTCTCTTTCTTTCTCAGTCATCTTTGACAATCGAATTTTATCCTCCTCATCACCAATATAATCATCATCATATCCATCATTGAATTCTCCCAAATCATCATCATCCTCTTCATCTTCCACTTCACCTTCTTCCCTTTCCTCTTCTTTGATGGGTTTCTTGGGTTTAGCTTTGGCCTTGCTTTTACCTAGAAGCAATATAAAATATTTGTTTACATAGACAAAAGAAGCTATACAATATACACATGTATTCAGAGATAGAGCTTTAAATAGCTTCACTTACCTCGGGAACTTTCACGCCAATCCTCTTCTCCATCATCACTGGAGCTGGAAGACGAACGTTTTCTCTTGGCCATTATGGTACACACACGAACACAGTCTCAAGTGAAACAGTAAATTAATTTAAGATATTAAAAATAATCAAAAAAAGATGTGGAAATAATTGATGAGGCCAGCAGCAAAAGTGATCATTTTGCTGGCAACATTTTTTCCACAATCTTTTACATGCACATACAATACACAAAACAAGAGAGAAAGTCGCCTCAAGTCCACCTGGTGAACAGATACTGGCAACATTTTAAATCTACATGTTGGCGGTAAAAGTTGACCATTCAGGCGATACCGTTAGTTGAAATAATTAATTGATTTACATGGGATTTATGCAGTTAGAGAGAGAGAGAGAGAGAGTGATGGGTCAAGAATTGAATGAAAGGAGGGTAAGAATGGGATCTACGCTGCAAGGAAAGTGAAAGATATACAGAGAGATGTATTATGAATGCGCGTGAAGGGAAAGAGATATGCTTGAGACGATTTTAAATCGATAAGATGATACATAATTACATGTACATGGAGTTGATAGTTGATCAATTTCAACATTTTATCAGCAATATAGGATACTCAATGAGGTGTAAAATGACATTAGCATTACTTATGAGGATTTAAATATCACCTCTATTCGAGCTGGCAACAACTTGATTTTGACTTGTATGGGGTTCGATCGGTCCAAGTTGATGAATTTAGATCTCAAAATCATCAATGAGATACTTTAGACAGCTCGGAGTAGGTCTGAAAAAAGCTGTAGATATTATTCTGTACCGAGACACCGGAACTTAGATCAAATCAATGCTCCATGGGCTGTGATTTGTTGAAGCCTTGGTAAGGATCAGAAATTCTCTTGTAGGCAGCCAAAAACTTTTTACCTCCAGCTCTTGACACCTTCTTGCCTTCCTCAGTACAATCGAACAGTTGATGATAGATGGGATCATTCTCAGTTTCTTTATCTCCAAGTGCTTCAAAAAGTGGATGAGATTTGAAGTGATCATTCATCCATTCGAATAATTCCTCCACATCAGTGGCAAAATAAGCAATTCCTCCAACGGCGAGTATGAAAGCATATTCGGCTAAAAGAGGTTCACTTATAATTCGCCATTTGTGTTTTTGCTTCTTAAAATGAGGATCAGGGAACAAGAAGAATAATTTTTTAAGCTGTCCTTTTTGGAAATAGTTAGGAAGATATTTCATCGCATTACTTCGAATGCAAGCAATATTGTCATATGTGTTTGGATACTCTTCTCTCATTGCTTTTATTCGATCGCGAACAAAATCACTAACTTTAACCCTGATCTCCATCCCAAGAGATAACATATCAGGATATGTCTTAGCCAAGGTGATCAACAATCCTCCATATCCACAGCCAATATCTAGATTTTCTACTCGTTTTTCTCGTAAAATTGACACCGGATACAACTCACTCCAATCCATGGAGCCAGGATTGACCGGATAATCGAAACAATGGTCAGCAATCGGATTGGCATGAGCACGCTGTCGATAATACTTTTTCTGTGGGAGTTTTGCCATGCCCACAGAGCAGCAATGAAAATTTGTTTCGATGAACTACCAGATAAGACCTGTACATGGGAAAAATGAAAGAGAAAACCTATTAAAATAAGCCGTTCTGAATTGCTCAATGTGTCACATTTCATTACCTTTGACAACAGGTGAAACGAAACAAAATCAACACAACACTCAACACCGATCAATTTCACTAGTGAAGTATTTCACCCTGAATCTAGAACTAATCATAGTTCAATCAAATGATCGGTATGTTGCCCACATAAACCATTTTCAACTTTCCACGCTTTTTTCATCTGATGAAACAGAATTTTTTGTTTACTTCACGCTAATTACGCGGGCAATTTGAAACTTGATCTCAACTATCAACTTGATTGTCAATAAACGAAATTAACTTCTCAAAATTGTGACAAGCTGTCCTGAACTTGATGTCAATTTCAAGGGACATGAATATGATAAGTGACAGTGAGTGCGAAGTTTGGTGTATTAGGTGAATGAAAGCGATGAAAAAATCAGCTCAAAGAAAACACCTTGGTGTATATAGAATCATAAATTGATTTACATAATTGAGTGTTAGAGAGAGAGAGAAAAAAATTGCACAATCCTGAAGAATATGGATTGTGAGAATAAATGAAAGAAAATATTGAAAATGAAATGGAAATGAGAAAACTTTCACTATGCGAACACTGGTAAGATTTTGAAGTGTCCTGAACTTCTGGTGAGATTCATTTACGAATCATTCTGTAGCGAAAGAAGAAAGACAATCAATAAGGTGAGTAATAGAAAAATTATTTGAAAATCGATAAATACTAACCGATTCATCTGATCCCTCTTTGGCTGACTCGGAATCTGATTTACCAGCTGCTTTATCGATATCAGAAATCATGTCTTTCAGTTTGTCCCATTCTTCCATAGACAAACTGATACCCTTTTTGCCAGGCTTCTTTTCACCATTATCATTCAGATAGTATTCTCGAATGTCAACACGAACTTTACCCTTAAATGAACCAACAGAAACGAACCGGTTGTTACTCAATTTAAACTTGACATCTTGAGACTCGCCACCGACACTACTTCCTGCACCCGATGAGTGTCTAGATCCACCTGGAAATCATCAATCGAACGTTTAACATAAAGCAAACAATGCTCAACCATGAATGATGAAATCGACTCAAACCGATTGCAACACACAAATACATGCAGCAATCCCATTTATGATCAGTAGTAATTATACAAGCACAACTTCATATACATACCTTTCTTTGACGAATATTTAGGCATTTTCAATCTTCAGTCCAGGTAATCAGAGGTGAATCAATCGATTGTGAGGAGGAAAAAATTATCCAAAACAAAAAAAACTCAACGACAATCAACAGGAGAGAGAAAGTATGACAGACTCTTTAACCGCCAGAGATAACAATGAGACTCTTTTCATGGGAGAGAGAGAAAAGGCGTTGCGAGAGACGCTCAAAGCGAATCAAAAAATGTGTTCAAAAGCGAAGAAAGAGCGCAAAAATTGTTGAATATACATGAATTCAACTGGTCAGAGTGATGAGTAGATGCTGACCGGAAGTAAATATTATCACAATTGAATTTTCAATCACGAAACAGTGGTTATGGTTCTTTATGTTGGGTGAGAATGATTGTCTTGTAAAAGAGTTGTGAGGGTCAATCGATGCCATAACGAATAATGAACATTTAATGAACTTTATTATCGACTAGCCGAGTCGATTTGATCTCTAGTCATCAGATCAAGATGATCACCAACACTCATTTCGAATAATGATAAAGTGTGGATGATTAAGAAAAATCTAGATTGAGATGAAATTTTTAGATGGGTCCAGATCCTTTCTCTCGACGAATCAAAATCTGCTCATAAATGATGATCCACTTTGAATAATTATTCTTTAGCGAATTATTCTCTCTCTTTCCTACTCTCTCTCACTCAATTTCTTAATCAAGAGCTTGTTTTAACACGTCATAGTTCCCCTGATGTAGGCTTCTATCATCAATGTGAATGGATTTGATCCATCATCTCGAATTCTGTGCACATCCTACTCGAATGTCGGTGGCCAAAAAATGGATTGGAACCACGAAAAAACAAAAAACTGTGGAAAAAATTGCGTCAGCCGGGAGTCGAACCCGGGTCGAATGCGTGGGAGGCATCCATTCTACCGCTGAACCACTGACGCTAAAGTAAATCGAAATGAAAGAAAACTGGTTCAGATTTCCTTAACTGAACACAACTTTTCGCCTAGGAAAAGCCAATTCCATAGATCACCTGTGTAAAATACAGGATCAGATGATGAGGTTGAAAATAAGACTTGTTCAGACGATGGAAACCTAGGAGAGAGATGTGGTAAGATGATTCGTGATTGATAATTAGAATTCACAAGATTTGGAACATCAAGGATTGAGTGAAATCAGAGTCAATGTCTAAAGAGTGGGAAAGAGATAAGGATTGGCTCAAGTTTGGGTAAGATTGATTAGAAATTGATAAACTTGCAATTTTATTTGAACATTGAAAATAGGCCTGCTTTACATGGAGTGATCAACAATATTCGAGAGTCCTTTTCGTCGGGTGTGAAAATAAGGTCTTAATAAATAAGAATCGATATTCACTAAGTTTTCTCCTGAGAGTTAGGCTAAGGTTGGTCAGGCTTTACAGATAGATAGAGTTTACCTTTTATAGTTTGCCTCTCGGGATTCAATTTTTTCAATATTTCTGCTATCTTACGAACCAATTCATCTTTGTCTAATGGAACTTTTTTACATTTGAATTTTTTGAGAAGTTCTGGTGTTGTCATGGGCTTACGCATTAAATATCTTCGAACAGCTTCCTCAGAAATAGTTTCATCACCATTTCCATTATCATTTGGCCTAGGTCTCTTATTTGGAACGGAATTACTAGGGCTACTTGTGGCTTGTCCAACTAGTTTCCTCTTGTTGTTCATAATTTTTTCTTTAGTTTCACTACTATCTTTACCATCATTGGATGCTTGCTCAGTCATAGGAGTATTGGCTCGGCTGCTTGATGCACTTTGGTCGGAACCATTTTTACTCTTGTTGCTATTTTCACGTGGCATAAACATGGCACTAGTGAATTTCGAATCATCCAGATCTGAATCGTCAGAATCTTCTGAGACAGAACTTTCTGAGTCAGCTGTAAAAAGATAAAAGAGACTAGTGAGCGACTCAACATAAACGAAACATTCAACTTACAGTTTCCTTTCTCTTTTTTAGCTTTAGGATCTAAAGTGGTGACCTTCTGATCAGCCTCGGCAGCAGACTTGGCTGGTGCAGATGAATCTTTGGGCTTGTTTGGGTCCTCTTCTTCTTCATCTTCATCATCATCTGATAAGACGAGCTTCCTCAAAGCATCCTCATCTTCAACTCCTTTCATTTCTTGGTTGACTTTTGACTCAATCTCATCTTCCGATGAGGATGAGTCTGACATATAATCAACTTCTCTCGTATCGAAGTCGCCCTCATCACTTTCTTCTAAAGGCTCACTATCATTATCGTCATCAGAATCCTTCTTCTTCTTCTTTTTCTTCCGGGCAGGAGCTTTACCTTTACCCTTTGATTTCGATTTTCCTTTCTCATCTTCCATGGATTTATCTTCATCATCACTACTCTTTTCTGAATCGCCCCACTCATCTAGCTCTGTGACTTTAAATTCTTTTTCTCTTTTGATATTTTTTAGGATTTTATTTTCACTGCTGGTACTTGTTTCTCCTTCGCCAGCTCCTTGACGTTTTTTGGCCTCTACCATCACAGCAAAATGGTTCAAAATTTTATCCCTTTTCTCAAACTGCTCTTCGGCCTCCTCTGCGGTGAGAGCTTTGTACTTGGGGATTGACATGAAATTATACCATTCACTGACAGGGAAAGCTTCAAAAGCTCCATCATGAGCTTGAAAGAATACATAGTAAGAAGTATTTTCGGTGACACCGCCTTCTCGGGTTCCCTTGTAACGACTGTTATGGTAAACATGGAAGAGGAAGAGAGTAGCAAACAATCATGATAATGATCAACCAAGCTAACCAAGGGATGACTTACTTTTTACCATTCTTACTAGCAACTTTGAGAAGCCAAGGTACATCTTCAATATCCTTTTTTGATCTCAATGAACCATATTTTCTTCTTTTAGCTTCTTCACGAGCATCTTTTCCAAACTCAGAACCCAATCCAAATTTAGGAGCTTCTTCTGTGACTACTCGCTCAGTTTTAATTGTTCGCTCTCGTTCCATGCGAGCCATCTTCCAATTGGTGACATCAACATTAAGCGAGTTTGCAAATCTCATCACGTTGAATTTCTTATTATTCTCACTGGAAAACCGAAAAGAAATGCACAAAAAAGTACCACAAT
Source organism: Brevipalpus yothersi (assembly GCA_003956705.1). Lineage (NCBI taxonomy): Eukaryota > Metazoa > Arthropoda > Arachnida > Trombidiformes > Tenuipalpidae > Brevipalpus > Brevipalpus yothersi. The sequence goes on along the minus strand of QZCP01000590.1, from coordinate 153,793 downwards.
GCGTAAGTTTCCTTATTTGATTTGCAAAGTTAAAAAGAGAGAGATATAGTTAATCATTATTTGACTTACTGAGGAGCCCGTACAACATATTCCTGAGCCATGGTGAGCAATAAGCAAGGCAATTAAATGGGGACAATATAAGTTGAAAGGTGATGCACCAAAATTTTAGCTGATCAGACCAAAAGATTAGTCACAGTGTGAGCACAAAAGAATAGCTTTAAAGCAATAGCAGCAAGTGATAATAGTAGCAGTAGTAGTAGAAATAATAATAATCGATGATGATAGTAAACGTTGCTGTTGTTGTTGATGTTGAGTAGATGGAAAAAAAGCACTCATGAAGTAGCTGGTTCAAAGGACGATTGATTGGACATTAAAACATATCCACAGATGATCATACACTGTAAGTAAACATTACAAAACAATATAATCAACAAATTGATCACCAAAAGAAATCAACAATCATTCTACTTACTCTTTATTTCCGATTAAAATCGGATTAAAAATGTGTATGTATGTATATCTTCTCGCTGCCATGAACTCATGAACAAGCAGCATTCAAGCTTCTTCTCTTCAACCGAGAAGAGATTATTTTTTCCATCTCTCATCTGTATGTCGCCATCTTGCGTTCAAGGTTGACACCCCTTTGATGATCTTTGATAGCTGATAAAAGTGGGGTCGAAAAAAATCATTAATTAACCTAGATAATCCACATATTAGTGGATAATATATATAAATTAGGACACTTTGAAGACTATAGAAATCATATTAAATAATCACATTAATTAATGTGATCAATATGTATCACTTATAAGTGGTCAAAGTGAAGGTAACAGGGTAAAGCAATCATAACAATAACACAAGGAATCGCAGACACAGTACAGCATGAAGCAGCTTTTCCTGGTCGAGATGCAGCGCTCAGGCGGCTGCAGCACCAAGCTTCGAAATCTTTCGGCTGATGAGAGAGAGCAGAGAGAGAGAGAGAGAGAGAGAGAGAGAAGAGAGAGAGAAGAGAGAGAGAGAGAGAAGAGAGCAAGGAAGAGAGAGAAAGAGAGAGAGAGAGAGAGATGCTCTTCATGATGGGGATGGGGATGAAGGCCAATATATTCTGTAAGTCTGAATCCGGAAAGAGAAACTTTCTTCATCTTTCAATACGAAATGCTGGAAGCTGATCTGTGAGTAGTCGGAATCATGCTCACTGTATGAATGTTCACTTTAAGAGAGAATATGTTGTTGGCTTGGTTGAAAAAAATTTTCCTGTCTACTTATGTGTACGTTATGTATAACGGTACATCTTGTTCCATTTCTTTTTCACTTCTCGGCGAGAACTTATCAGTATCTGTAGGCTGGATTAATTTAAGAGAAAATAGAAACTGCCATTCGAGATTAGGTTATTCGCACCATAAATTATGATAGATCTGGGGAGAAAGATAGAGATTGCATAGTGGAGAAGGTGAAACTTGGGGAAGAGTTAAGTCTAATGATTTATAATTTTGGAAAATTTTTAATTCTAGCAATCATGATAATAAATGTATCTGGGAAAGTATTCAGGGAAAAAAATTGAAAATAATGGAAAAACTTCTCAATATAAAAATTAGAGGAAAGTTCTATAGCATTTTCAAGTGGAAGATCGAGTTTTGATACACCATCGAGATTCAAGTTCTGGTCAACGAGAGTCAATATCCGATAAATCGACCGAGTAAAAAGTTCTAGGCTTGAAGTGGAGAAGATGAGCGCTTTTTCTTTGAATCTCGTTTTTTTATCAGCACATCCAAACCTTTTTTCGCCCTCTAGAAAAGATCGACCATATTTATAATCATTAAGATAAAAAATCCGTTAGCCAAATTTCACTTACCTCAGCTATAGTAGCTGTTGAACAAGACATCTTATGACTTCTAAGTTTCGCTTTTTTAGAGCCCTAGATGATCAAAATAAGGTTAATTGAAGTGATTAAAGTATAACAAGTGGACTATTGGAAGACATGAGATATTCAAGTTTCCATTTTCTTCATTCTAGATAACTCACCACTTCCAACTGCAATTTGATGTCATCCAAAATTTGTACACTTCTGATGGTGGATATTGGCTCATCCCACATAAGATTATAGACGCCGGAAGAGTCATCAACAGCCATGATAATTCGCTGGTCAGTAACTATCAGAACAGTATCTTCATTCAAAATATAGTGAGACACATAATGATCTTGTGATTCTCCTCGGGTAATATATTTATACATAAAATTTCCCAATGCTTCATGCTTTTTGTATGGACGTATTATTCCATCTGGATAAAAGTTACGAGGTGGTCTCTGTCTGGTTGTATCTTCAACACAGTCGATGGCATCCTTCACACCCGAAAAAGCTCCACTAGCAAAATCAAGTACTCCAGTGACAGGATCAGCCACAACTCCCAAAACACCACGTCCAAAACCTTTCAACAATCCTGAGATTCCTCCTTGCTGATGCCCTTTAAGGGGTTTAGTCACAACACCAGTTATTCCTCCAGCAACACCTGATAGCAGCATTCCTCCTCTTTCAACTAAACCAGGTTTGTCTCTCAACTTTTCAGCTCTTTTCTTGATCTCTTCATCATCCAAACTTAAGGTCGCAATTCCTTGGCCAAGTGTACCGGTAATTTTTTCCATAGCTCCAGCAGCACCACCGACTGTACCTTTCATCAATGAGTGGACACCGATTCCCAAACCACGAACAAATTCTTGCGGTCCTTCAATAATACCCAGATAGGGCTCATAGAAAAGGTCCCCAATTCCTTGGCCCAGTCCCAGTAGCACACCAGCAGGATTACCGAGAACACCGAAACCAAGAACAACCACATAAAATTGTGACAATCCTTGACGTACATAGTGTCCTACTATTTCGGAAACCAATTCGCCACCATTCATGAGCACATTTTTTCGCTCAAAATAACTAATTTTGAACACAAGTTCACGAAATTCACTCAGCGTAACACATAATGATCTTAGTAGAAAATCAATCACAGGAATAAAGGATATCACCCTGCTGTCGATGAGAGTAAAACTGACTTCCGCTTTTATGGGTGATATATGAATAAGATCACAATGAATTTTAGATGATGAGGCAACGTTTGAGTAGTCAGTTTTGTCTCTGAAAGCTTTCTCTATGCTTTGCCTTATTTTCTCCTCATAATCTATATCTTGAGCTTTAATTGCTGAAGCAAATTTGACCAAACCAAGAAGAAATACACCATCAATCTGAACCATCAGTTCTTGTATGAGAACGGCAAGATAATTAAATCTCACCATATTCATCTGTTTTTGCATCACCATACTGACTTCCAGAAATGGCTTTGGTTCACTTGTGAGAGCAACTGATGGCTCTGGTAGCTTTCGAGCAATAACAACCGGAAAAAAATAATCGTCCATCTGATTGTCTACTTGGAATTGAAATACTTTCAAGTGTAGCTGGACAACATGCTCTGAAACGGAAACTGCTACCCAAATACTATTTGATGGCCTACGTCTAAGGGAACCATGGAAAGGTTCTAGTACTTTCATCTCCTTTTCATCAGTCAAATCAAGTTTCAATTCTTCAATTTTTTTGATGACTCGACCCTTTTCTTCTGGCGGTGTTTCTGTTCCAGAAGATTTGGAATCTTTGAGAGATGGTGAGCTCTCGAGCTTTTCCGAAGATTCGGAATCTTTTGAAGTTGGTGAGTTTTCTGGCTTTCCGGAAGTTTCAGAATCTCTGGAAGTCTGTGGAATACTAGAACTTCTAGAAGCTTTAGCAGATTTGAGCTTTACAGGTTTTTCGGAAGCTTTGGAAAGCTTAGATGTCTCTGAAGTTTCAGAGGAAGATGCCGATGATTCAGACGATCCAGAAGATACAGGTGACCCGGACGACTCGGAAGACCCAGGAGATCCATAAGATTCGGATGATTTGGGAGACTTTGGAGGTTTTGAAGTTTTAGCACGCTCAGAAGATTTTGGAGATTTAGTGGGCTTGGAAGACTTTGCATGTCTAGAGGACTTGGAAAATCCTGATGATTCTGGAAGTCCAGTATGTTGAGAAGAATCGGAAGCCCTTGCATCTACCGGAGCTTCGATAGCTTTGAGAGCTTTTTTAGCCCCTTTCATTTCTTGATAAATTTCTTCCAACTCATCAATCTCATGGAAGGCTAAAGGCTTGTAATGCCGCTTCCCATACTGACGAACTTCCCAGACATAGTCTGAGCTGAAAGAGAATTGAGCATGATAGTAAATTTTTGTTGAAATTTTGGAGAAGCAATCACCATCTCTACTAATCAAGAAATTACTCTTATGTTCGAGAAAATTATTTAAATCAACTATTCGTGAATCAAGATCGAAAATAATTCAAAATTACCTCATTATACTGACATACATCACCTCTCTCTGTAACTCATCATCAACGAGAGAGATCCCAATTCCTCTGATGTTTACTTCCAGATCAACGAGAGGATGGTTGACTTCAGTTTGCTAGAAAATTGGAAATTGTAAATTTTGAATCGGTTAGGAAAATAATTTTCTTCTCACAGACAACGAAATACCTTAGTTGAAGCTTCCGTTAAAGCTCGATCTTGTGTGATGAGAAGAATTCTCTGTTGTCCATACACAAAACAGGCCCAATAAATTGAACCTTTTTCAGATTCTCCGAAAGCATCTTTTGTAACATCCACGTCTATTTCATTTTCCATCACATCTGGAACCTTCCATGCTAATTTAAGTGGATTTTTCGATGGATCATTCCAGGTGAAGTATACACTTTGACGAGAGGGAAGCTGCTTGCGAGTTTTAACTGAACTTTGACCGTAAACAAAAGCATCTTCTAGTAGATTGAAAATTTGCACTGGAGCTGAACCTTGAAAATAATCGCACACTTGTACAAGTATATCATTTTCACGAATGTTTACACTGACAGATAAAATGATATCATTGATGGTAAACAGAGTGGTCAATTCATTTTTCAACGAAATACGCTTAGATTGTTGCTCTTTTGACTCAGCACATCGAATAATGATGAAACATTGAGCATCGGTTGGCCATAGAGAAGTTCTACTCTTACCCTCAACCAATGACCATTCTTTATCATTATCAGTGACTTCAATATCTTTACTTGTTTTGTTAATAATCGAATAGAATGGACTGAGGGTGACAATGTTGGTCAATGAAAATTCAGAGAGTTCGGTTTCCACAGAGACACAATAGTTGAAGTCATCTTTACTCTTTGCAACAACATTACCTCTATTGCCAGCAGATGCTATTGGCACTGGTTCGGAAAATTCTGAGTCTTCAATTGAAATTGAAACACTTTTATCCGCATCTTTGCTGCCTGGACACAGTAAAAGTGGAAGCTCAAGTCCTAATGGATGCTCAATAGTGTTACCACTCATTTTGTAGGTCAATTTTTTGCCTGTATTATTGACCATCCAAAATGGTGAAAATATTGAAGCAATTCGACACTTATCTTCTTCTTCTTCAGCAAAATTGATAGCCAAGCTGAGTGATCCTTCTTCCTCCTCTTCATCCTTGGATGAATTGAATTTGAGAATTAACGTTTGATTGTTTTTATCCGTCCAATCGCCAGGAAACGTTGTTTTACTTGTCCATTCTTGATCTAAATAATTGCTGATTTTGAAAGATATTTCATGATCTCTTTCGAAATCAATGTGTGAAACTTTTTCCACTTGTCCTGGTTTCATTGTTAATTTTCTTCCACCACCACCTTCACTCTTATCTACCAGATTCATTGAAATCGGAATGGGTAGCAAATTTCGAATTCGCATCATGGGAAAAAGTTCTATGGTTGTAAATTGATGATCTGATGATACTCTGAGGTCAGCTCCAAAATGTATTGGTTTCATACTTCTTTTCACTCGGATGAAAAAATTTTCATCTCTTTTGGGGGATTCACATTTGATTGTCATTAGAGGATAGTCTGACACACTGTCTGGATCCCATGAGATTCCTTTATCAGAATCATTATAATTTGATGGCTTGATGTATATCTTTTTATCATCACCTTTAGCATAAAGAATATTAACTGGCAAATAATACCTCAAATCAGCTGGAATTTCCCACAAAAATTTTTTCTTGTCTTCGATTTTTTCCTTGCTTTCACTTTTCCCTTTATCTTCACTTTTTCTTTTGCTCTCGCTTTTTCTTCTACCTTCTTTTTTCTTTTTTCCTTCACTTTTACCTTTGTCCTCAAGTTCCGCTTTGCTGCCTGTATGCCCATCTGATTCGACATTGGTACAATATATTTCCAATGGCTCATCAAAATAACTGACAAGCATAACTTTGGTACCAAATGTGAGCACTTTACTCAGTAAGCCTCGTTTTTCCATCTTGAAGGTCCATTCAAATTCCATTCCACGTTCATTCGGTTCGGGGAATCCGAATGCTCTTGGTCCACCTCGTGTCAAGTACAGAGGTAAAGTGAGCGATTGATCTTCATAATTAATGTAGCAAGTGATCTTGTTCTCCTTTATACTTGACAATTCTCTTATCCGAACAAGATTAATTGTAGCACCTTCTTCGACCGATAAAAGGCCATCATCTTTTGGCTCCTCTCTTGATCTTTTTTTGGGCTCCTCTTTTGATCCCTTTTTTGGCTCCTCTTTTGATCCCTTTTTCGGCTCTTCTTTTGATTCCTTTTTCGACCCCTCTTTTGACCCTTCTTTTGATCCTTCTTTCGACTCCTCTTTCGATTCTGAATGTTCTTTATGTTTATCATCAATCACATAGTTATCATCATCAAAACCAATTTGTAGCGCCATTCCAGTGAAATTTGAAATCTCAATTGTATTCCGTATCAATTCTTCCTCTTTGTCTGCCTTCAATCCAGCAATTAAAGCTTTTGGTAGATCAGCGATCATTGAAAGTGCTGATTTACTTATACATAATTCTAATGGAAATTGTGCTCTCAAAAGGACAAGTAAACGGCTTTCCTCTTTCTTCATTTTTGCTTTGATTTCAATTTGCCATGGCTTATCATCCACTTTCTCAATAATTGGTTCCCATGCAAACTTATTTTCATTGTAAAATATCATATGAAACGAGCTGTTAAGAGAAAATCGAAGATCATTTTCAGCCCAATCGTCCACAATAATGGTGTGAGAGGAAAAAAATTTGATCAAAGCCTGTGAATCTTGGCCTCCTGATTCGACCACAACTGTGAACGAATTGATTTCCAAACATAACTGTTGTTTATCTGTCGAATCATCTCCAATCTCAGCACTTGGTGGTGCTAAATCTTGATCATCTTCATCACCAACAACGTTCACATCTTTCGTGAGAAATTCATGCTCATTAGTATTGATAGGCTTTGGTGAAAAAAATTTTGCCGCTTCTTTTGATGTATCTTCAGCAGGCTCTTCTTTGGGTTTCGGTTCATTCTCTTGTTTACTATCAGTCACAGGTTTTCCAAGTGATATAATTCTTTGCATGATAAACGGAGAGATGATAATTTTCACATCATTAATGTCCTCTTCATTTCCTTCCTCTTGGGAAACAAGTTGCATATTGATCTTCTGCGATTGAGTGCCACTAGTTTCACCCTTAAAATTGAGCCCAAAAGGACTGAGAATATACCAATCAACGTGTCTACTTGATTGAAATTTTTTCAGACTAGTCAATCCAAGTTGCACCTGATGGATTCCTCCATGAGCATTCAGGGACTTGCCTTCGGTTTTCAGATCAATATTAGCCGAAGCACCGAAAACAAATGCCAATGGATCTTCACCGCTCAACGATTCTAGAATGAAGATGTCAATTTGAGGCATCCGAAAGATGAAGACCAGCGATGGTAGATTTGGTAGTGAATTTGATTTTTTCAATTTCTTAATTTTTGATGGACTTTGTAGTGATATATCTTTCTTCTTTTTGCCTTTTGACGCCTTGACAACTCGAGGTTTATGTTTTTTAGGCTGTTGAGGAAGTTTTTTCAATTCATTCTGCAAATCTTGAGTGATGCGTACTAAATAATCGATTACGATCATCAAGACGAAGCCTGACATCTCTATTTTCAGTTTAGTCTTTTTGCCGATCTTCTCAAATTTAATTTGGATCAAATTTTTCGATTTTGTTGCTTCAAAAATTTCAATCGTTTCCTTTTTATCCAGACCCTTGATAGCCAGATTTGCAAGGAAAACATTGGCAATCAAATCGGAAGTCTTCTTTTCAACGTTTGCATTCAGGGTGTCCAAGCAGAAGTTGAATAAATCTTGATTATCTTCCGTTTTAATAACACAAGAAATTTTTCCAAGAACAAAGGCGAAAACAACCTCCACTATTTGACCTTTGACCACACGAGATTCTTTTCTTGACTTTCTCTTGCTCTTCGAACTAGCTTTACTTCCTTTTTTCGATTTTGACTTGGTAGGCTCACTTACATCTTTCACCTCTTTTGCAACTTCCGCGTGTGCTTTATCCTCTTCTGGAGAACTTTCTAGCGATGCTGTGCCTGGAATAGTGGTAAAATTTTACGTCACAATCATATTAACACTTGATTGATTGTTGTGAATTAGTGAAGTAAGATGAAATGAAACAATATCAGTATACTTACGCATCACCACTTTGGATGCTGATTTTTTTGCTGGAGGAGTGATGCTCACCAATAGTTTGACAATACGTACCACAGAAGACTGTTTCGTTTCGAGAGATATTCCAGGGATGTTGCATTTGATTTTTGCAAGAGGTATCTCCGGATCATTTGGAATGTAGGAGCGCATTATGTTGACATCGAGCTCGAAAGGTTGCAGGATGTGTTCAATTTGTTGTGCTTCGGAAGCTTTGAGAACATTTTCTAAATCAGTCTTGGGAGCCAAGATAAGCTTGGTTCCCGAAATATTGACTTTCAGAGTTTCGTATGCTTTTTGTCTCAAAGTTTGAATAAGTTTCGATTCAGTTTGCTTCGCTTGTTCTGGCATCTCTTTGCTTTCTCCGGATGAAGTTATCTGAAGTTTACCTGAACACAGAACCAATATATCTTGCGCCTCCTCCAAGCTACCCTTTTCTGGTACAATAATGGTGATAGGCTCAATCAAAATATCCATATTCAATATGGAAGCTTTTTTGATTGACTTTTTCAAAGCTGGTGCATTTCTTTTCTTCACCTTCTTAAGCCTTACTCTAGATTCAGTCTGAGGCTTAGTTGGTAGCTGTTCTTTATCTTCGTTTGCGAACATTCCCATAATTTCGAATGCCGTTGGAGTATGGACAACCAGATCCATTTTTCGTAATTTAACTATCAAACTTAGGTCATAATCCTTGTCCATAGGATTTGTTTCCGCTGTTAGTTGCAAAAAGTCTCCTTCAGTTTTATTGATGATCATATCATTTCTATTGACTCCTCTCAGTGAGATATCTTCAATTCCTACTTGAGCATTGATTCCTTGAGTGGTGGGTCGATATTTGAGATTGGTGGTAAGATTATCCATTGCAAATGAGAGAACCTTTTTGGTGATTGATTTATCAATAAGACAAAATTTGATGGTAGCTGTGGTCACGCTAACGAGGTATGCTTCATATGCTTCTGGAAAATCGATTGGTTTGGCATTCATTGCCTTTACCAATTGCTCTTTGTCATCTGATGATAATTGTTGCTGGAACATTTGTAACATATCATCATCTTTAGAACTTGAAAACCAAGACATAATTCCTGTATCCTCATCTTTCTTCTGTTCCTGCTGTTTTTCCATCTTCATTTTCACTTCTTTCCGAATGTAAACTATAATATGAATATCCAATAATGCTTCCAATTCATCCAACTTATCTTCCACAGATGCTTCCATCAGATGTTGAAGATACACAGTCTCATACTCTTTGACCTTTCCATGATACATTTTTATGTATGACCAGGACCACTTTCGCTTGGCTGCCAATTTGGATTCAATGACTGACTTGATGGCGAATCTCCACCAAGCACGTGGATGATCCATCACACGTTGCTTGGGCTTCCATTTTTTGAATTTTTTGGCTAATCCTGAACGACCCATGGTATCCGCGAGTATTATAGCGCTGTCTAATTGTTGGCCATTAACTTTCACATCGAGATCATCGATAAACAGATCGATATCAACCTTGGGAATAGAATAGTTGGTTTCCTCAGGCTTTCTATTGAGCCATATTGAGAGTATTATCACACTTGGACTGAGGACATAGTTTACTCTCGGCTTGTAACCCTCATAAGCTATCTGTTCTAGGAAAGATCTTATGAGAGTTTTCCTTGGTTGTTGAACCTTGAATTTCGATTTTTTACTACAATTACAATACATAGATATAAATTGTAGAATAATGTCTTTCCTGAAATAATCTACAGTGCATTTATCTGATTTTCTGGGAGTTAACAACTCAGAGAGCTGAATTGTGAGCCTTTTGAGAGTGAGACCTGGGAAAAGAATTACGATTTCAAATTTCTGATTATAATACCACTGGATTTCATTCATGGAAACCCAAACTTACCAAAAGAAAACGGAAACTCTGGCTTTGTTTTGACATCTTCGTAGCAAATGTGGATATCGTCAACAGTAACCTGCAGATTTTTTACGATTCCTCCTAAAAGATCTGAAGCCAATGGATCAGGATGACCACGCTCTGTGATTCAATTGGTCAAAATCAGATGAATGAAGAGAAAGAGAAGTATCGATAATTAATTAATGATGATCACTCCAACTTGATAACCAAGCAAGCTTACCACTGAGAGCCAATTCTATGTTCTTCTCAATTAGAGCTATTTTATTTCTCTTCGCTGCTAATTCAGCAGCCTTCTCTTTCCTCTCATTATACTTCATATCAGCTGAAAATAAAATTTCAATCATGAATTCTGCTAGAAAATCTATGTCCAAAATTGTTCTTACCCGATCTTGGACCCACTAGAAGGAAAACTCTGCGAACCCTTACGATCACTGGATTACTTTGTAAAGTAAGATATGGAACTTCCACAGTTACTTTTTCAAGATATCCAAACAGAAGACGAATTGGAAGATTGAGATTTGTCAGTGAATCCTTCCTGAGAAACAAATTGCTCAGCTCAACAGTCCCTGTTTGGAAATGAAAAGATATGAAAAATCAATATGATATCAAATATGAATTCCAAAAAAATTCTTAATCTAATTCATGTTCTTCTCAGTGATGAATCGAAGAAAGCTCGAAATCAGATGAAAATAAAGTGATATTTGAACAATTGAAATTCGAATCGATACCATGATCATTCATACTGACCTGATAAGACACTGATGGATAAATTGTCAGATGTAAATTCCTCGACATAGTCCTTCACGTATTTGTTCAGGAAATTAGTTACTATTGAATCAAACATGCTGTACAAAAATTAGTTATTCCAAATAATTGATAATTATTGGAATAGATGGATGGTACAATGGACACTAGAGTGAATTGAGAATTATTGTTGTCGAAATTCTGAGATCAGTTATCATAATAATGATTCAGCATGAGACATAACGGCTGGTGGATGACAATATGATTGAATCACAGCAGTTTAAGACACAAATAAGGTGATAAGTTTACAGGGTAAATTTATTCAATAATAAATCACAATAAAAGTAAGGATAGTAGACAAACAAAGCTCATTATGGTGTAGCATGTAGCAAAGGTGTTGATGAACTTCTCTTTGTCCCTCATGGAAGGTCTAGAACTTTTTCGAAACACAATCGATGGAATGATTAACAGCTTCATAACAGTCTGAAAAGGTTCGAATTGTAGATTGATCCAATTGGGTGGAAGATGGCACAAAATATTGAAGGACTTAAATCAATTCGTTTTCTTCCACCGCAAACCCAACAATGGTATTCCAGAATTCTGTTAGGCTTTTGAATTGAAATTTAGAATCCTCATTTGTTGATAGTAATCGAGCATTTCTTTAATTATCATCATCAATTTTCTCGATTGCCATCGATTCAAATCAGCAACCAAAGTCCTTACAGTGACATAATCTAATGCCTTCCAACTATCACCTTCGCCATGTTAAGCATCAAGTATATCTTCTCTCACCTATTCCTCACTACTGGGTGTACCTATAAACCTAAACCCAGTAATTCTTCCATCATCGATATCATTTGCAATCACAAGTAATAATAATAACAACAACAACAGCATCAATTTTAACGGTCGTTCATCAGCAACATCAACAGCAACAAGAATCAAAGGAATGAGCTGCCGAAGACCCGGTATCAAAACTTGCTCAATTTTCAATGCTACTAAATATTATCCACATGTCCAGCGACGTTTTGGACAATATTCATGTGAGCCATGCTCCAAATTTATGAAAAGATTCCTACGAGATCCCAAGATATATACCTGTTCACACAAAGGTTACTACTAATTAACTTATTAAAGTTTGATGCTTGCACATCCTTTTTTTCTTCATCCCTTTATCTTATATACCTGAAATCCCTCTTCGTTCATTTGATAAACCTCTCTGCTCCACCAACATGGTGAAATTAGTTACATTGAAACATAGCTGTATTATATTCTAAAAGGAGTAAATACTATACCCTCTATATTAGTGTACTATATTAGTCTATCTGCGTGTATGTATACATCTATATATACGGTAGTGCATAGTTAGATCATCATTCACTTTTACATCATTTTTATATAGACTCTTGCACACTTACACTGGGAATCTTTCTCAGGTACCACAACTAACCTCATAAAAATTTTCAACTACAATCCTTTTTTTCAAGTGTATTCGAGATAAATTGAACAATTCTCATTATGATTTGTAACATGACCTTTGCTATAGGTTCGGTGAGTAAATGATCAACAAAAAAAAGTAAATTGAAATTCAATTGTTGACAAAAATGGTGTATAAATGAGATGAGAGAATTTTTTCAACATATTTTCTCACCAGGCTCCACCTTTGCTGGTGGCTGATGTAGAAGAAGGAAAAATAACGGCAAACTTACGAGCTATTCGAATACTCCTCATGTGGCTCAATAAAAGTTATGGGTAATACGATTAAAATTCATCTCAAGGAGTTTATTTGGTGAAAAATCCTTTTTTCTTAACAGTTCTCTCAGATTGATTGCATTCGATGCTGGTCAGCTATCGAAAATTGATGCGGAGAGGCTTTTTCCAGAAAACGTAAGTTCACTCAACTTTTTGATAAGGCACTTTTAGTGACTTAGAATTGACTCTATTCAATCATTAATTTATATAAAACAGCGAGTACATACAGTATGCAGACTTGTCTATGAGAATGTTACTGGTTGATTAATTTTTTCGATGAAATCTGTCTCATTTAATTATGTCTTGTTGGATACAAAGATCAACATGGCCATCAACTTTCTCAATTGCCTAGCTTTAAATTTCTATCAGAACAAAGAAGGCAATTCAAACGAAAAAATCGTTCTCAATTCTACTATAATTCATTGATGATCGCTTCTTTCCCACAGAAAGCTGAGCTATTGCCGGTATTTGTACCATACACATCAAATCTGCAAATTGGTCAGCTAACTCCAATTGTAGCTGAGCAGAAAATTGTCATGGTATCCGCCGTTCCTGAAATTGAGATAAAATCGAAAGATGTTCTCAATCTATTGAATTGGGACCTCTTGGTCTGTTGTGGACTGATCATTTTGACAGCACTACTGATCAGAGGGCTCTTAGCTTCGGATTGGTCTAGTAAAGATATTTTGAGACTACTGAAGACAAATGTCTGGTCTACACTGAAATTGATATTACTGCAAGATTTCTCTCCAGCAATGTTCGGAAACTTGAGGATTCTCGCAGCAAGTGTTGCTTTCCTCATATTTTTTCTTGTTGCATTCCTCAATTCTATGATCAGTACCGATTTGATTATCGGTGAGAAACCCTTCACAATCGATAAACTCGAAGATATACTGGATCCTCGAGCCTCTAAGGTCCGACCTGTATGGCGAAAATTTGGTGGAGTTCATGAGATGTTTCCACAAAGTCCTTCTCCCATCAAGCGGAAAATATGGCAAAAAGCTCAAGCAATGGGCCTCGATAAATGTCTAGTGGATAATGACATTTTTTATACTTTCTCTGTGGCTGAAGAATATTCAAAGAGGCCAGTGGTAGGCTTTGTTTATGAATTGATCTCAGATTTCATGAGATTACACTCTTGTGGACAATTCTTTCCAAATAAAGGGAGAAAGATGCATACTGGAAGCGAAGTCGTCAGCTGGGAGTTACTCAGCTATCCATATCACTTGCGGAATGATTCGTGTAAGAATTACAAGAAATTAACTCTCGAATCAAGGTTAGAATAGAGGAATATCGGATTTATTAGTTCATTCTCATCAAAAGAATTAATTTTTAATGTTGTATCAACTTTCTCATTCAATTTCAACAGGATTAAGGCAATGTTTGAGGCCCACAGCTTCAATGATGCAATTATGAAATCTCTAGTCATGGATAGTTTCAGAGTTTATGATAATCCTTCGGAGAAGGGAAAATGCATTTACGATAAGGATCCATTTGAAAGGGAAAATTGGCTCCAAATTGGAACAATAAATATGAGTCAACTTCTATTGTTTCTTTTTTGTGGAATAATTTTGTCTGCTCTCATGCATCTGTGTGAGTTCACACGGCATAGGAGAACCTAATAACTTACGCATTCTGCTAAAAGGCAGAAAAATTTTAACCTCGTAAGAGATTCATGTATTCATTCAATAATAATCAGGGTGATTGATCTGCACAAAAATAAATGACATACCAGTTTTCTTCATTCGTTTCATGAAAGATACTCTTTTTCTTCCAATGGAGTACTTGTGGAAACTATTCGAATGCTCTATTCTCTATGATTGTCGAGGGCTCAAAACTGTGTCAATCATGTATCTAGACCTGTATTCACGCAATGCAGTGATGTTTGAAATGATGATGAAATGATACTCATCGTCAGCATCATACTCATTAAGAGGTGTTAAAACAGATGTCACAATTTTCGAATTTTTCCTCAACATTCGTCTGGTTTGAAAATTCTCATCAAGATCATTATCTTTTCAACCATACTATAGTGTTATTATAGTATACTCCTCGGTGGATATCAGGGACGGACTTTGGATCTTGAAAGTGGGTTAAAAATTGCGTAACAAAATTATCGAACTCAAGAACATGGAGAAGACGAAGAAGAGATCATCGATATAAAATCTATCTTCTATGGGTAGCTGAGGCTCTTCAATTTCGTTGATTATATTTTGACTCATCATTGGTCCGAAACAATCCATTGTTTTTCTGACCAATTTTCATGGCCTCATGAATAATGCAGCATCATGAAAGACATGGGATCTGTAATCGAGTAAATCGTATATTGAGATTTCCATTCATCTGGTCCACTATTGTTTCTCTATTGACCGATTATGATCAATAGATAGCCCTCAATATTATACCCATCATTGGATTTGAAGACAGGTGTTATATATTTTTAATCGACTTTGATACCTTCCCAGTGAGAACTGATTGACTTTTCTCAGGGCGAGAACATATATTTGAGGCTCATGTTGTGAGTAAGACATCCATGAGATCGATCGTGATGGACGCTTTGGAGGGTCATGATAATTCCCATGAGAAATGGAAATGCATCCACAATAAGGATCCATTTGAGAGAGAAGATTGGCTCCAGATTGGAACTCCAAACATCATTCAACTCTTCTTACTTCTTCTGGCTGGATTAATTCTCTCTTTCCTCATCCTTCTGTGTGAAATAGTCTGGTTTAGAAGAACACAATAATCAATGTATTGAATTTATTAAAGAGAATATTTTCTTCTGTAGAAACAACAGCGGAGGGTATAAATTGAAAGTATCATTAACACAGAGAAATAAGAAAATCTGACGATAACAACACCTAGTTATTTCTATGAAGTCGTGGAATCGATGTTTTTTCATCAATCATATTCTCTCTCTCTCTCTCTCTCTCTCTCTCTCTCTCTCTCTCTCTCTCTCTCTCTCTCTCTCTCGTTCAGGAATTTGTGAATAGATTTATCAAACTCACCCCCAAACCAATGCTGTTCAGCCATTAAATCTCGATACAAAGAACGTTTTCTTTGAAAATATGAGTTCATTCAGGGCGGTGAATGAGTTTTAATGAACGTATTCAGGTGGCTGATAGATCATATGTGATAACAAAAGTGGTCAATTCATGGCTGGTTTGATCTTTTCGCGGGTGAGTGCTATATTCTAAGCTGAAAATATAGAAGGTGGAAGATTTCTTGTTTGACCTTTTTTCAATACACATTCGATTTCCATCTTAATCACCTACGATGAGAAAATCAAGAATAGAATCACAATTATGATTAGCTCTTTATCTGTTCTCCATCTTACCTCTGAACTTTGAGCTGAACAAATAATCACTCGATGACCTTTGGATGTCTGCTTGATAAAACGAAGAATATTTGAGGGAATCAGCGATGAGAATTTCTACATATTTTGATAGAAATTCCCAAAATGAGTGAAAAACTCTTTGATCAGAGGAAAGGGAATTTTTAGCATATAAAAATAAACTCACAAAATGAATTAGTAGTTTAATCTTTTCCACAATTTGTACACTCTCAATACTGTTGAAAGATTGTTCCCAAACCTGCTCATATGATTCTGGAGAGCCTTGTTTCACCAAAATAATTCTCTCATCAGTGAAAATGAGAACGTTGTTGTCAGCTAAGTTGAAATGTTTGGTATACTGGTCACTCGATTCGCCTCTGGTAACCCTTTTGAACATGAATCTTCCCAGAGCATCATACCCATTGTATGGTCGAATTATTTCATCTTGATAAAAATTACGTGGCAACCTTTGCCTGATGACCATTTCGCTATCATCAACAGCATTTTTTACATTCGAAAAGGCTCCACTTGCAAAATCAAGTGCTCCAGTAACAGGATCAGCAACCATACCGACAACACCACGTCCTAATCCTTTCATCAATCCTTTGACACCTTCTTTTTGGGCTCCTTTCACAGGCTTAGTAACAACCCCAGTTATGCCTCCAGTAACACCCTTCACAAACATACCTCCACTTTCAGCTATATTAGTTCTTCGATTAAGCTGTTCTTGACGTCTCTGGATAGCCTCATCGTCCATACTCAGAGTGGCAATACCTTGGCCAAGTGTGCCCGTAATTTTTTCCATAGCTCCAGCAGCTCCTCCAACAGTACCTCTCATTAGCGATCGAACACCAATTCCAACTCCTTTAACAAATTCTTGTGGTCCTTGGATGATTCCCATGTAAGGCTCGTAAAAGAAGTCTCCTATTCCTTGACCCAATCCAAGAAGTACGCCAACAGGATTCCCGAGAACACCGAAACCGAGAACAACCACATAGAATTGTTTGAGTAATTGTCGTGAATAATGTTCACTGATTTCAGAGATGATCTCTGAATTATCCATGAGCACATTTTTTCTTTCGAAGAAATTGATTTTGAAAACAACACCACGAAATTCACTCAACGCTATACACACTGATCTTAATAGAAAATCAATCGTTGGAATCAATGATATCGTTCTTCCATCGGCTAAAGTGAAACTGACTTCAGCTTTCACCGGGGAAATGTGAATATGATCATAGTGAATTTTGGATGACACTGCAATCTCAGAATAATCAGTATGATCTTCCCATGCTTGCTCTATGCTGACTCTCAGACTTTCTTCGAAGTTTGTTTCAGATGATTCTGAAATTGAAAAAAATTCGTTCAAAGCGAGGAGAAAATTACCATCAACCTGCACCATGAGTTCTTGAATGAGAACGGCAAGATAATTAAATCTAGTGAGATTCATTTGCTTTTGCAACACTGAACTGATCTCCAAAAATGGTTTTGGTTCTCTATCAAGTGCAACTGAGCGTGGAGGTGGCTTTCGACAAATAACAACTGGGAAAACACAATCGTCCATCTGATTGTCTATTTGTAATCGAAATAATTTCAAATGAAATTGAGTTAAATGCTCTGAAACTGAAACTCCTATCCAAATTCCTGTCCAATGAACACGCCTCAAGTCGCCTTGGAAAGGTTCAAGAACTCTCATATTATTCGTGTCGGTGAGGTTAATTTTCAGATCATCAACCTTTCTAACTAGTTGATTTCTGTCTTTTGCTGACGAATCGGATGAATTTTTCACCTGCTGGTAAGCTTCTTCAATCATTTCTATTTGTTGAACTTTGAGAGGCTTGAAATGTCTCTTCTGGTACTCTCGAACTTCCCACACCAAATCTGAGCTGTAAGATGAATTGATTATCAGAGAATGTTTCCGAATAAGGTGAATAATACTCAATATATATGAAAGAACAATAAATTACCTAGTTATACTGATATACATCACCTCTCTTTGTAATATGTCATCGACTAATGAAATTCCAATTCCCTCAATAATCATCTCAATGTCGAGAGTTGGATTATCATTTTCTGCTTGCTAGAGAAGATTTAAGTGGGATGAAAGTTTCTTTGATTTCTGGAAGAATAAAATAATGACAAAAAGTACCTGAGTTGATGCTTGAGTCAATGCTCGATCTTTGGTAATTAAAAGTGTACGCTGTTGTGCGTACACAAAACAAGCACAATAAACTTCACCTTCCAATGATTTTTCAACAGAATCCGTTGAGATGTCGATCTCTGTTTCCGTGTTCATGGTAGCTTCACTTGACCAGATTAGTGTTAATGGAAATTTAGATGGATCATGCCATGTGAAATAAGTATAGTGGAGAGAAGGAAGTTTTGTACGATATTTGATTGAGCTTTGGCCGTAAATCAGGCTGGTTTCCAATAGATTGAATATTCTTACTGGAGCTGAACCTTGAAAATAGTCGCTAACTCGTACAACAATTTCGCTCTCTTGAATATCTACATTGACTGCTAAAATTTCATCGTTAACTGTACACAATATGGACAATGGATTTTTGAGGGAAATGCGATTGGATGGCTGATTCTTTTGGAAAGGATCACGAATGATGATGAAACATTCACCACTTTCTGGCCATAGGGAACATTTACTTTTACGCTTGACCAGAGTCCAATTCTTATCGTTATCAGTGATTTCAATGGCAGTGTTTGTTTTGTTTATAATCAAATAATATGGACTGATTTTGACAATATTGGTCAATGTGAATGCTGAAAGTTTGGTTTCCACTGAGGC
Organism: Brevipalpus yothersi; assembly: GCA_003956705.1. NCBI lineage: Eukaryota > Metazoa > Arthropoda > Arachnida > Trombidiformes > Tenuipalpidae > Brevipalpus > Brevipalpus yothersi. The sequence goes on along the minus strand of QZCP01000590.1, from coordinate 134,696 downwards.
ACAATACGTGAAATCATTTTTACCTTTTGCAACAAAATTACCTTTGTTACCAGCAGAAGCTATAGAAATAGGCTCCGAAAAATTTGAATCCTCAAATGAAATAGAAATCTTTTGATCCGAAGAACTTTTACCTTTGGGACACAACAAGAGTGGAACTTTAAGTGCTATCGGATGCTCTAAGGTCTGATCACATATTTTGTAGATCAATTTTCTGCCCGTATTATTGATCATCCAAAATGGTGAGAATAATGAGGCAACTCTACAATCATCATTCTCTTCGGCCAAATCGATTGCAAGGCTGAGAGATTCTTTTCCGCCAGTTTGAGTGAAAGTCCAATTCAAATACTCACCATTTTCCCAATTACTTGGAATCGTATTCTTACACATCCATTCTCTGTTAAGATAATTTGAAATCCTCATAGAAATTTCATGGCTTCTTCCCAGATCAATGTTTGTGACTTTTGCTACTTGTCCAGGTTTCATCAAAAATTTTTTCACACTTCCACCCTTACTTTTATCGGCAAATGTCATCTCTACAATAGTGGGTAGAAAATTTCTCATCAGCATCATGGGATAGAGTCTTATAGTGGTGAATAGATGATCTGATGATACTTTATTAGAGGTTCCAAAAGGTATTTCTTTCAAATCTCTTCTCACTCTAATATAAAAATTTTCATTTTTTTCCGTTGATTCACACCTCAAAGTCATGTTAGGATTGCTTCGAACACTTTTTGGATCCCATGTTAGTCCATCACTTGAATGACCGTAGCTTTCTGATGGCTTAATCCATAAACATTTTCCTCTAGCTTGTGAATAGATCATATTTATAGGTAGGTAAAAGTTGTCATCAGCAGGAATCTCTAATTGGAATGACATTTCCTTTCTGTTTCCCTTGGAAATTTGGCAATAAAACCTCAGAGGCACATCAAAGTGATTGATAAGATAAACATTTGTACCAAATATAACTTTTTTACTGAGTAAACCTATCTTCTCGACTTTCAATATCCATTTATATTCCATTTTCATTTGATCTGCTTCCGGAAATCCAAAGCATCTGGGTCCACCACGTTTCAGACACAACGGAAGTTTCAAAACTTTATCTTGATATTCGAGAATACAATCGATTATGTTTTGAGTCAAACTCTGCAACTCTCGAATTCTGAGAAGACTAATAGTTGCACCTTGCTGAATTGATATGGATGTCTTTTTATCACCACAACTTTCTTGCTTGCTTGAATCATTTTCTTCCAGAGTAAAGTTTTCATTATCGAAAAAAATTTTGAGACTCATACCGGTAAAATTTGAGATCCTGACCGTATTACGAACCAAATCAGTTTTGCTATTTTCAACAAAACCTTTGATGAAAAGTTTTTCGATATCTATCAGCAACGCGATAAGAGATTTACTTAAACAAACCTCCAAAGGAACACTGGTTTTCAAAAAAACAGTAGCACTATTCTCATCTCTTCTCATCTTTGCCTTGAGTTCAATTTTCCATGGCTTTCCATTAACCAGTTCGATCACTGGTTCCCATGAAAACTTATTTTCGTTATGATAAATCATATTAAATTCACTACCAAGAGAAAATTTCAGATCATTCTCAGCCCAATCATCTAGAACAATAATGTGAGATGAAAAAAACTTGACTAAAGGTTGAGAATCTCGTCCTCCCGATTCAATGATGATTGTGAATGATTTGATTGTCAATGTCAACGTTTGTTTTTCCATTGATTGTCCAGCAACATCAGCACTTGGAGGAACTACATCCTCTCGGACACCAACCACATCAGTGTTGTTTGATAAAAATTCAAATTTACTTGTATCTTCAATCGGTTTGGGTGAGAAAAATTTTTTTGCTCCTCCAGTTGCATCTTCCTCCTCCAATAGTACAGTTGCAGATTGTTCTTCATAACCAATAGATTTCAGTAATGATGATAATGATTGCATGGTACAAGGAGAGATGATCAATTTCACATCAGGTAGTTCCTGTAGAATTTCTTTATCATGAGATACCACCTCAATTTTAATAACCTGGGAACGTTGACCACTCTTTTCTTTGATAAAATAAACTCCTAAAGGAGTTACAATGAAATTATCGATTATTTTATCAGTCTGAAATCTTTTCAATCCAGTCAAGCCAAGTAAAACCTGATGAATACCTCCTTGAATGGCTAACACTTCTCCTCCTTCTGCTTTCATATCAAAATTTGCGGAAACACAGAGAACAAATGCAATTGGATCTTCAGTGTCCATACTTTCTAGAAGATAAATTTCCACTTGAGGCATTCGAAAGGTGAAAATTAATGATGATTTTTTGCTTTCTGATGGCTTTTCAGGAGCTTTATGAGAAGCTGAACTCGTAGTTTTGTGAATTTTTGTATGCTGACAGTCATGTTGAGGCTTTTGTGATGATTTTTGGAGTTCTACTTGGATGTCTTTCGAAATTTGAATCAAATAATCGGTAACGACCAGGAGAGCAAATCTTGACAATTCTATGGCAAGTTTTGTTTCATTGTCAATCTTCTCGTACTTTACTTGAAATAGTTTATCTGATTTGAAAGCTTCGAAGATTCTCAGTTTCTTATTTTTCAAAGTATCTAAGCCTTTGACCAACAAACTTGTGAAACAAAAATAGGCTATCATATCACTAGTCTTCTTTTCTAAACTTGCTGACACAACTTCCAAGCAAAAGTTGAATAGTTCACGATTATCATCAGTTTTCATTACATATGAAACTTTTTCCAAAACAAATTTGGAAGTAAGCTCAATTATCTGGCCTCTAGGTGTTGATGGTCGCCTTTCTCTTGATACACTTTTCTTATCATCCTTATTCATTTCTTTTTCTACCATAGTTTTAGCCGTTTCACGAACATCTCTCAATGCTTCTGATTCAGCTTTGGCTACTTGAAGTCGACTTTTTACAGACATAGAACCTGAGAAAAGAATTGAATATAAGATTTAAGTGATCATAAATTCCATTAATTGACTCAGGAAGATGAGTGAAGTGTCAAAATTTTAACAGATTCTGAAAAATAATGACAATAAGATTGGCTACTCACGCATCATAGCTTCAGATTTTACTTTTTTCGCTGGTGGAGATGGAATGCTTACTAATAATTTAACAGATCTTATAATTGAAGAATGCTTTGTTTCCACGATTATTCCAGGAGTTTGACACTTGATTTTTAACAGAGGCATCTCTGGATCATTTCGAACAAATGATCGCATAACAATCATATCAAGTTCAAATGGTTGAATGAGATAGTCAATTGATAGTGTGGCCACTTTAGTTTCGAGAGCTTCTTTCAAGTCTCCTTTTGGTGTTAAAATGAGTTGAGCTCCTGATAAGCTCAATTGTATCACTTCATAAGCTTTTGTTCTCAATGTTTGAATGACATTGGATTCAGTTTGATTCAATGGTGAAGATGAGAGTTTTCTATTATCATCAGATGAAAAAATTCGAAGTTCTCCAGTCTTGAAGACCATAACATCTTTGCACTCATCCAAGCTTCCATGATCTGGTACAATAATTGTCAATGGATCAAGTGAAACATCAATATTAAATCTCAAAGCATCCTTAATTGCCTTCTCTAATCCTCTTGCTGATTTCTTTTGCACTTCTTTGAGCTTGATTTCAGCAACAGCTTCAATTTTTTCGATTGCAGCATCATTTTCATGCTCTTCGGCAGTGAATAGTTCAATCAGTGAGAATAAGGTAGGAGTATGTACCACAAAGTCCGTTTTTCGCAGTTTGACTTCCAATCGGACATCATATTCTTTGCTGAGAGGATTGGTTTCGGCTGAAATGTTGAGAAACTGTCCGTCTGACTTACTGATAATTAACTCACTTTTATCAACTCCTCGCAATGAAATATCACAAATTTGGAAACGAGCTTCAACACCTCCACCGGTTGGTCGATAACTGAGAGCACTTGATAGATCATCCATGTTGAATTCTAACAATTTTTTGAGCGATTCATCTGCAAGACAAACAGTGATTGCCTTTATCTGTACGTTCACAAGATAGGCCTCGAATGATTCTGGATAATCAATTGGCTTGGCATTCAATGCGTCCATGAGTGATTTTTTCTCTTCACTGGACAATTGTTCCTCAAAAATCGATAGAACATTCTCTGCCTGGTGAGCTAGCTTTGGTGACATCTTTTCACCCTCTATCTTGTTAGGAACTTTTTTCTTTCGAATTTGTATCTTTACCTTGTGGCGAATCAAAATTATGTTCAAAATGTCCAGCTTCAATTCTAGTTCATCCATCTTTTCATCTTCTTTCCCATGCATGAAATAATTCAAACAGAGTGCCTTATATTCTTTGAATTTTCTTCTATGCTCCTTAATGTGGGACCATTTCCATGTTCTCTTCGGTCCAATTTCAGCATCAATAATGGAATTGATGGCAAACTTCCACCAAGCAATAGGATCATCCATCACTGAAACCTGAGGTTTGTATTTGCGATACGGTTCAGCTAATTGTATACGACTCAGAGAGTCTAAAACTAGCATTCCATTCTTCAATTGAATTTCATTAACTTTCAGGGTAAAGTCATCAATAAAAAGGTCCAAATCAAATTTTGGAATCATGTATCCAGATTGAGAGGGTTTTCTGTGGATCCAAACAGCAAGAAGCATCAAATTTGGTTTAAGTATATAAGTTACTTTTGGTGTAGAAATTTCACCAGCTATCTGGTCAATAAAAGATCTGGGAAGGACTCGCTTTGGTATATTGCTCTTGATGCTCATCTTTTTGTCACAATTACCATAAATAGATAAGAATTGGAGAGTTATCTCTTTCCTAAAATAATCTAAATCACATGGACCTGATTTTCTTGGATACAATGTATTAGATGAGTGCATGGTCATTTTTTTGACAGTTAAGCCTGGAATAGAGAATCATTTGCTTGGATAGTCGTACTATTTCTCATTATGGCTAAATATTCAGTGAACTTACCAAAGGAAAAGGGACTTTTTGGGCTTGAGATGATGTCCTCGTAGCAAATATGAATATCTTCGATACAAATCTTAAAATTTTTTACAATTGAAGCCACAAGATCTGAACGCAAGAGATCGGGACGTCCTTCTTCCATTACTGAATTAGTTGAGATGGAATGTTGAAAGATGATAAAATGATTAGTGTGTAATAATCATGAATGTATGAGTGTAAATGTTATATTCAGGTGTTTACTTTCTAACCATTGCGAGCATACTCTATGTCCTCTTCGATTTCTTGAATTCGCGCCTTTTTTGCGGATAGAATTCGTTCTTGCTCTTGTTTTTCATCATATGGATTGTCCTCTGCAAAAACGTATCACAAATTAGAATATACTTTCAAATGACAATTCGATGGATAATTCTTACTCGTTCTTGGGCCACATAAAAGGAAAACTCTTCGAACTGTTGCTACCACTGGATTAGTATATATTGTGATGTAAGGTACCTCGATGATTGCTTTCTCAAGATATCCATACAAAATTTGAACAGGAAGATTAAGAGAATCGAGAAAATCTCTCTTGAGAACCAAATTACTCAATTCAACAGTACCTAATGGATAGATAAAAGTGACAATTAATTCATGTCAAGTTTCTTTTTTGCTTTGCTCAAAGATATGAGTCAAGTAAATTGAGAGTTGATGATGAATGAAAATATCACGTTCACCACAATGGCTTACTGACAATGGTGAGCCTTTAGGGTGGAAAATTTTCCTTTAAAATTCACTAGATTCTTGTAAGAGGAAATTAAACATCGTTCAGTCCATTGAATCACACCTTATACAGCTAAGCCGGTGAAGTAGAGAGAGAGAGAGAGAAAGAGAGAAGAGAGAGAGAGAGAGAGAGAGAGAGAGAGAGAGAGAGAGAGAGAGAGAGAGAGAGAGAGAGAGAGAGAGAGAGAGAGAGAAAAGCTTTTCCCTGAACAGTAGCAACAGAGACTGGAAATTCTGATTCATCCCACTTCTGACCAAACATTTCCGGTGCCAGATTCATGATTGGAGCAAGAGAATTTCAGTTACATGGTTTTCGAACATTATAACTTGATTCATTCGAGAGTGGCTAAATAAGGAATACACAGTAGGACATGAAAACTGATGCCTCGCTTAAGTATGGACTCGAGACTCTCATTTCTTTGAGCTGATTTGAATGTCTGAAATTTTTCTCTCCAATTGTTTAGAGCGTAAGATAGTGATTGCATGCTATCTATCAATAGGGCATTTTAATCACAATCAGCCTGTGAGTGATAATGAATTAAGCATCATCCTCATGGAGACCATCAGGTGAGAGAGAGAAAGAGAGAGAGAGACAGAAAATGCAACAAAAATATGTGTGTAAGAATGAAAAAGTACAGCTCAATGATCGCAACGCGAGTAGTAACATCATTACATTCATCATGATTAAGGAACCTCACAAGCCTGAACTTTTGGGCTCTCTCTTTCTTCTTGATATACTTTCTCTTTAGTTTATTAGAATACGAACATGGGCTTAGTTAGAGAAGATAAAATATCTAACATATAAACAAGGAGGAAGAAGAAGAGAACCGAAAGGAATGTTGTCAACATATGATATTGGTTAGTAGATTGAGATTAAATTTTTTAATGTACAAAATAGGTAAACTTACCAGATAGAACACCGATACTGAAATTGTCGGAAGTAAACTGTTCGACATAATCTTTGACATATTTTTCCAAAAATCCACTGACAATTCGATCGATCATGTCTTCCAAAATGAAGTTGTTATCAACAACACACTTTATGACATCGAAAAGTAATGATTCAGATGTGTTTGATTTGTTGAATCAATATGGCTATCGATGTTGATATTGTAATAAATAATGATGTAATATAATTTCGGCACCAATCATTAACGATGATGATGATGGCCCATAAGTTCAGCTGATCAGATCAAAACATGTTAAATAGAACAGTGAATTACGATCAATAATAATCAGGATAGTGGACATATTTACATGAAAACATGTGGAAAAACTTTAACACTTTGAAAAAGATGTCAATTTTTTTTGATCATCTGTCAAGATGAATGAACACTATTATTAATTACCACTAAAAAATGAACAAAATAATGTATATTTGTAATCAATATCATGAACATGGACACTTGATGGTGGACACACATCTACACTGTCAAATGATCAATATTGTATCATCACTTACCACAGATAAGTTTCAACAATAGTGTTGTTGATTGAAAATTGTGTTGAAATTGAATTGAATCATTTGGATTAATGATTTAGTATCCCATAGTATGAATTGTGATGGTTAAAAAAAAGTGAATCTCTTTCCACACATACATATGTGTGTTCACATCATTTGATTAGTTCGATTTGATTCGAAAAATAATTTCACATGTACATACCACGAATGATTATCAGATTACTGATCACAACATTATATCATGTAAATAGTTTCGCCATATCGTCAACAACACATCAATCCATCTCATTGACCGGTGGTGAAAGTGGTGATGCTGATGGAAATGAAAGTGGTAATGATGATGATTCGGACGATCAATCGAGACAACAACAACGAACAACAAAAAAGCCAATCGAAAGTATATGGCGAACTGTAGCCGATTTTATACGACAAAAGCGTAATTTAATAATTGCTATCATACTATTCATCATACTATTACTACTGATTGCCATATTAATATCGGAAATATTACGATCACGTAAAACCAAAAGACGTCGACCATCATCCGCAACACGTATACCAGCCGCAAAGGCCAAAGGAAAATCAAGAGGTTTCATAAGCAGTTTACGAGGTGTAATACCAATTGGTCAAGTTTCCAAAAAAAGTTTACAAGTTGACGGTAAAGAAGGTCAAACCTTTGAAACTGGTGAATTTTCGACAGTTAAAACAGAAACAATGGAACCTGCCACCAAAAGGGTTGCCTCATATCCAACCATGGATTCACCGGTAACCAATTTACAGCCTCGACCACCGCCACCAAGACCACCCAGACCAAGATAAATACAGTAGTGATGATAATTGATTCTAATTAATATCATAAAATAATAATCAACGCGAACTCATCATCATCATGATCAACGGAAGCTGATTCAAATTCTGTATGTATGTATGTAAAAATGAGGGGAAAAAATTGTGTATGCAAATTTATATATATATATTGAATTATGTGTGAATAATTTGTTTTCTTTTTTCAATAATATCATCTTTTTCTTTCTCATCGCAAAAGTGGAAAAAGTAGAAGAAAAAATTTTCATACATTTTTTCTTTCTTCATCTCTCGAAACAGCTTATGTTATTAATAATAATAATAATGTTCAAACAAAGTCCAAACATCCACAGACATACCATAATTTGATATTACATTTTAATCCTTGTAAAGGATGATGGAGAAGGATTTCACGCACATGGACACATGGAAGTATCGTTTGAGGATGTTCTTATGAATCGGTTATTTGAACATTACCAGTATCAAGACAATATCTTCCAATATTTCCAATATTTGTGTATGGATTACCATAAGGACTACCGTATGGACCAGCTGAGCGAGCGAATATGGAATGATTTCTCATCGGACCATGATGGGCTGATTGGACATTGGGTGTTGATTGAAATTGATTATGACCCGAATAGCTTGGACTCCATATATTGTTCTCATTAGCACCGAGATTTGGTAGATTGGTAATCTGATAATCAAAGTTGGAACGTGTATCATATGAACCATCGTTAAACATTGAATACTCGTTGAATGGATTACAACTGTCCAAATTGGTTTCCTCATCTTCATTTTTGAGCTGATTTTTTCCTTTCTCGAAAGCCTTTGCGTATGGATTATGGCATACCTTGAGTTTGGTAATCTATGAGAGAACGAAAGAAATTTTAAGATTCCAGAGAAATGTCATGGCTATCGAAAGTTTCTCATGAACTCAGTAAGGTGAGATCATCCATCATATAATCAAGCAAATTTAACTCGATGATCCACCGTGGACAAGATAGAGTGGCTCAAGTTCCAAATTTTCACGGTTCAAATCAAGTTCCAATCGTTCATCGAAACAATCAGTCTGAAAATTCAAAAAACATTGCTTACATTTTGATTCTGATATGCTGTTACTGCGATGAAAGCTGCTTTTTCCAAGAAAAATGATTTACATTCCCAGTAGCAATCACATTTGATCACATGAATCCTTGGAACATATCGATGGAGAGAATTAAGGAGAACAAAATCTGGCTTCAGACCATCCTGAGGAGGCTTATTGGTGATCTTAACTTTACTAAAATCAACTGTTTTCTCCATCCATGATGTACCGAATGCTGGTGATGATGAATGAATAAAAATACACTGTGATCGTTCTGGACGAGGCTCACACTTGCCACCCTGTGACCATTGAGAATTGGTGAATTTCCAGCGATTATCACCTAATTGAATGAATTCCAGAACGAAAGCATACAAAGATTGTTCCTCTAATCCTGAAACTTGGAGCTTAATATTGGGAAACATTCGTCTGGATGATTGAATGAGGATTAGAGAAGAAGGGATTAGAGCGATTAGAGATAATAGATAATAGCGAGATAAATAATTAAGAGATAAAAGATTAAAACAAAAGATCAACTTACCTTCCACTCTTGGTAACAATCATTTCGGTTGTTTTTTGGCGAAATTCATCCCACAATTTTTCATCAAGTAACTTGATTTGCACCGATTTCATTTCACTTGCTGAGAGAACATATCCACGATCAATTTTAGCTTTTCTCAATTTAGCTGATACAATGTCTATGATATCGTAATCAATTGAAGCATCACAGTCTTTACTAATTTGCACCGAATGATTGTAAATCTTTGCCATCGTCAAAGAATTAGTAGTCACTCAGGCAAAAGAAAAACGAGAGAGAAAGAGAGAGGGAGAGAGAGAACGATGAGATAAATTTTCCCGTAACTTGTGTCAAAAAAATTGAAGGCCAATGCAAAAACTTTCTACTACCAACAAGTAAAGCTATACTGATGAATGGTCAAGTGAGCAGATTAAGTTAGACAGTAACCCAGCTACTGGACCATATCTCAAGAAACTGAGAGATGAATCAAGAAAAATCAGCAAATGGGATGTAAAACAGGAGAGAGAGAGAGAGAGAGAGAGAGAGAGAGAGAGAGAGAGAGAGAGAGAGAGAGAGAGAGAGAGTAGCCCGAGGCCAAAGAGCGGGATGAGAGGGGAAGAGGAAAGAGAGAGAGTCCGATGTATGAAATCAAGTGTACATCTTAAATATACAGCGAATAGGATGTAATAGTAGTAGTTGAAGTAGTAGTAGTAGTAGTAAGTAGTGTTCGAAACTTGCCGTTTCATGGTTAGAGGAGGACTGACTTGGCTGGTGGGCTTCACCAAAAACACTATTCTCGTCCAATCGGCATTCAGTATGGCTGTTTATACCTCATCATAAGCTGATGTCTTGGAAAAACTTGATGATCACACCTACATTACCTGTACCTGTACCTGTACCTCATAATGAACATTGGGAAAGAGTTAGAAAGGGAAAAAGAAAGAGAGAAAGAGAGAGAGAAAGAGAATGAATGAAGTTTTCTTTTCTTGTGTCTAAAAAATCGAAACACAAAAATCAGACAGAATTAGATACGGTCTGTCTGGATCGTAGATTATTTTTCAACGTGCCTACCGGGTCATCACCTGAGCAATGCACGCTGTTTCGAAATATATCAATCCGAAAATGATAGGTTTTCGGCCATGGTTCCAGTAGTAGTGATGCAGTAGTAGTAATAGTGGTGGTGGAGGTAGTCTTTCAATACTTGTAAAGCAAAGCAATAATCGTGCCACTTCATGAGATGGCAACCTTAACGATAAAATATTACCAAAAACATCAAACTTCACATGTATATTTCTTGGAGGCTTGTTCAGTGCCACTTTACTGTTCATTTCTCGTTTTTTTATCACTTTGTATACAGTCTGAATTAGCCATGTTGAAGAGGAAGAGAGAAAGAGAGAGAGAGAGAGGGTTGACTTCACTATAATCACCATACCAAGAGAGAGAGAGAGAGAGAGAGAGAGAGAGAGAGAGAGAGAGAGAGAGAGAGAGAGAGAGAAGAAAGCTATAACGTATTATACACACAAATTAATGTTAGTGAAAGTTGTCTGGTTAAAAAAATTATTGACCCTAAGTTTAATAGAGTAGATAGCTAAGTGGAATTGAAAAGTAAGTCGGAAGTGGTAGCTGATAAAATGTGAAAATTTTCAAATATTACGATTGTTTTCCCAACTTTCTTGCTTCCTCTTCGAAAAAGAAAAAATCGCATTAACCAATATTTCCAATAGCACCATATCATCGACTTCAAGATCATTATCGAACTGAAGAACATTGAAACTTATGTGTGCGTGTGTGTGAGAATCTTTGCGTATGTAATTGTATGTAATTCGAACGGGAGAAAATGGGAAGCAAACAAGAACAAATATTATCTCTTGTCGAGTTGAAGAGAGAAAGAAAATTGCTGCAACTGATGCATCAGTATATGAATTTATTATGCATATTACCCTATATACACTGATGGATAGATAGGGAAGAGAAGCGAGAGAAAGAGAGAGAGAGAGAGAGAGAGAGAGAGAGAGAGAGAGAGAGCGAAATTCTGACAAACAAATGATCAGATTGACCAGCTTCTATAGATGCTCTATTTTATGACTGGTAATGGAAATAGGAAAGCACAACATTCCACTTCAAATATGAGCACAAGGGAAGATATTCGATTCCTTTGGCCGTTCTCAGGATTACTATTGAGGAAACCTCTCAGATTGCCGATGGGACACTAACAAGGGACATCTTCGAAAGGGAAGCCTAGCTGATCCTTAGTCTTATCTACTTGACTTCGGTAAGTTCTCACGATAATAAAGTAAACAATATTCGCACCCGCAGAGTGAAATTCTCTAGGTTAGATCTATCTTGCCTCGAGCAATTTTTGACTTTCTCTCTCTCTCTCTCTCTCTCTCTCTCTCTCTCTCTCTCTCTCTCTCTCTCTCTCTCTCTCTTTCTCTCTCTCTCTCTCTTTCCCTTGCTCTATGGGACTCTATGTTATTGTAAATATCGTTCTCAACCATCCGAGAAACGAAATACATGTTTGCCCCGGTCTATGTGTGTAAGTATGCGTGTGATTATCTATCAGGATTTACCATTGTCCAAAGGGTCCAAATGCTCGTTAACGATAGGTTGAAGATAAGTGTATTTTGATCATTTACCATTGTGTTAGCATTTTATTGCTCTTCTTGTCAAAGCTTGACCATCAAGAGTGTTTTAAATTTTTGGGAAAAATTTGTTTCTCTCTCTCTTTCTTCCTTTCTTTCTCTTTCTTCTTTCCTCTTGCTGATTAAATGGACATTTCAATTCTTCCAATAAACAATCCTCTGATATGCTTTCGCATATTGATGATAATTTGAAAACATTTTTTCTCACTACCGGTAGTAGTAAAAGTTGTATAGGAAACAATTCAATTTTTTTCCCAATATTATCACAGATTAGCGTAAAAAGCCTGTTGAATATTTTTTTTCTTTCCGGATGAATGAATCATCGATGAAACAATGCTTCATTTTACGATAATATTGTTTATGATTGATCGAAAAGGTTTCCTTTCTCTATTTCTCTTTCTTTCTCATTCACTTGATCCATTTCAATGAAAAGAATATATAAGCTTCAAAAAGTTAAATTGTAAAAATGATTCACATGTTCCATAAGCTGCTTTCTGTTTCAATGTCGATGGAGATAAAAAAATTTTTCATCATATGAATGGATGCTTAACCATAGCTACACTTGAACAATACTTACCTGTAGATAAAGAGCAAAAGACCAAAATCAGAATGAGGTGTCAAGAATTGCCTATCAATCATGTACCTGATTCGTTTCTTTCTCTTTTTCTTCAAAAAAGAAGAAGAAGAAGAAATGTATATATACAGCTTCTTCACTCTCTGCAAACCCCGTTGAATTGAAGTTATATACACAAAATAGTATCGAGTCCAGCATTTAGCATTGGTAATAAATATTTTCTGCCTTTTTTTGCCTCTCTCTCTCTCTCTCTCTCATTCTTTCTTTCTTTTTGTACTTTATTCTTTCAAGTCACATAAGTCAAAGAAACGAAACGTATTTTATTAGTTAAATGAGTTAGAGTACTTTGATCACTATAAAAATTAAGGAGGCATATTTACCCTGTCTGTTGACCAAAAAGATCGGAAAGGAAGAGGCGAGGAAAAGAAAGAGAGAGAGAGAGAGAGAGAGAGAGAGAGAGAGAGAGAGAGAGAGAGAGAGAGAGAGAGAAAGAAAGAAGTATTCTTTTCTGGAAAAACTAAAGAGAAAAGAGAGGAAAACACTCGGCATGATGGAATTGAACGTCTATACGCCTATGCAATGATGTGACTGATGCTTTTTTGTGAGGCGATTCAATTCTGATAAAGAACAAACAATATTGAAGCTCAGGCTCAGTAAAAGAACAAAAATTGAAGAACGAAGCGCATGGCCTCGACTAGGCAAACAGCGTAGAAAATGAAGAGGGAAGAATTGAGAAGAAGTGAGAACATGTATATATTTAAATATATATATATTTTTTTGAAACAATATGAATGGCTAATTAGATGGTGTGGTTGGCCACTCAAGTTAGCTAACAATCCTTAATCTCTATTTAAGTTTAAACATGTATATATCCACTTGATTGGAGAGAGAGAGAGAGAGAGAGAGAGAGAGAGAGAGAGAGAGAATCGTGAATTGTTCAGTGTTCTTCAAGTGCTCCGTGTTCTTCTTACACTATTAGTTGAGCCTGATATTGAGAATTTGGCCTGGAAGAATAGGTAAAAAAGCAAGTGACTGGGAATCTCCGAAAGAAAGATGAGGGCAACTTGAGAAAGAGTACATGAGAAGAAGAACTCGAAAGTATGGATGGCGGGAAGAAGGGCTCTATTTACATGGATTTGAATGCCGGCAGGTTTTCTTTGAGAATCGATTCTAGTCGGAAGAATTCCGTCTCCAATGGCTTTAACCATTCTGTCAATGTTTATCCAAATGGATTGAGAGAGAGAGAGAGAGAGAGAGAGAGAGAGAGAGAGAGAGAGAAAGAGAGAGAAGTAGAAGAAGAATTGAAGAACTGGAGAATTGAGAATTGAGAATTGAAGAAGGAATAGCAGGAATAGCAGGAATAGCAGGAGCGGCAGTGAGAACACTTCCTGGTGAATGAAGCCGCTCTCGAAAAAGTAGTGATTCGGCAAACAGGGCGTCATAATTGAACAACGAATTGACTTCAGCCGCGTTCAGGGAAAAATTGAGAAGAGGGAGGCCAATTTTCGGAGCTATAAACTACTAAGGTGGGCCAAATACACTAGATTTTAGATATGATTGTGTGAAATTTATCAACAAACTGTGAAACAACGAACCAAACCCTTTTTTTTTCTTCATTACATCATTGCTCTCTCCTCTCTTTCTTCCTCTCCCTCTTTGTCTCTCTCTCCTCAAGCCGTTTTAGCTATCAATTTTTGACCATTTCTGATTGTGTGTTGATTGGTGAAAGTTTTTTTTTCACTCTCAAAATTTACAATCGAACTTGCTAACATTATCATTGCTACATGATCGAAATCTATTTTCACCGGTAAAGAAAAAGAAAATTTCACACATTCACGCTCACAATCAGCCACTTAGCGATGAACAATTGCTCATCATGCGGATTAGATAATTATTCATCAAAATCAATCGGAATCATAAATTCTGTTTATTCAATAATTTTTTTCGAGTTTCAATGAAAAATGATAACAGATGTACGAATTTTTTTTTGCAAAAGTTTTTTTCATCTTTTTCGAAAAAATGATCTCAATAATTGGCCAACAGATGGCAGTGCACAAAACCCAGTTCATACTGGCTATTTCCGTTTCCTGTCCTGAGGATTGCTGATATTTTTCGGGTAAACAAATTGGTAAGATTAATTGATCTTTTCTGTGTCTTAATTGTGGTAATCTTAATTATTGTTCATTCAGCTGATATATTCTTCTCTCTCTGTGGATATCTCATAGTGATTATTAAGGGATTGTGTGTTGTTTAGTGACAAGATGGGTCGCAGGCCGGCTAGATGGTAAGTGCATTTATAAGCCTCAACTCTTCTTCTTCCTCATGTCTTTCATAAATGGCTTGAGTGTCAGAAGACAGTTTCTTGATTTTGTGTGGGAAGGTTGATGATTAATGTGAAATTGTTTCATTTTCTATTCTAGTTATCGCTACTGTAAAAATAAGCCTTATCCCAAGTCTCGTTTCTGTCGTGGTGTTCCCGACCCAAAGATTCGTATTTTCGATCTTGGACGTAAAAAGGCGAAAGTGGACGAATTTCCTCTCTGTATTCACTTGGTTTCAAATGAATTTGAACAAATATCGTCGGAAGCATTGGAAGCCGCTCGTATTTGTGCTAACAAATATCTGGTAAAAACTTGTGGAAAAGATGCCTTCCATCTTCGTATGAGACTGCATCCATTCCATGTTATTCGGTAGGTTATTGGGATACAAATTTAAAGTGATCATCTTTCTTACATTGCTTCACTCTTCTTCTATCACAACCAGAATCAACAAAATGTTGTCGTGTGCCGGAGCTGATCGACTGCAAACTGGAATGAGAGGAGCTTTCGGTAAACCTCAAGGAACAGTAGCCAGAGTAGACATTGACCAGATCATGATGTCAGTTCGTGTAAAGGAGAATCATAAAGAAAATGTAATCGAAGCTTTGAGAAGAGCCAAATTTAAGTTCCCAGGTCGCCAGAAGGTAGTTGTATCCAAGAAATGGGGTTTCACCAAGTGGGATCAAGGTCAATATGAGAAACTTCGAGCTGATGGAGTTCTCAAGCCTGATGGATTTTACTGCAAGTATAGGCCCGAGAAAGGACCATTTGAAAATTGGGTTAAAATCCAGAAAGAATTACGAGGCATTGAATGATACAAGATTGAATTTAAATTGACTAATAAATGGTTTTGTTCAATACTTTGACCATTTTTTTCCTCATTTATCCTGTCAACTTGCGCGCTCCGTTCAACTTCGTGCATCGAGAAGTGAAAATCAGCGATTATAATTGGGTTTCAAATTATTTTAGTGTCAATTAAGATCATTTAATGAACTATTAGTTATAACTACATTCGATAATATATACACAAACGTAGGAAGATTTTAACGACCTTCCTCTTCCATTTTCTTTAATCTATCTCGAATATGTTGCACAGGTAGTCCAGCTTTTGCTCTTTCTACCAAAAATCTTTCCAACATTGGCCTCTCAAGTTTAGGCTCAATTTCCCAGATCGGTTTTAACCATGGCTCCTTATCGGGCTTAGCGACAACTAATGACCATATCAGTATACCGAGTCCACTAAGCCATGCGGCCATGAATGCATAATGGCCCACATTGGAACCAACATCATTCTTGTTCTCAGGATAAAATAAATATTTTGTCTTCCAATTTTGAAAACCTTTGCTGGTTGAAAATTTGATCGGCTCATCATCACTTCCACTACTGCTGGTTGATGGCTCATCTTTTAGTGTCCTCACACATTGTACCAGGGGCAATGATTGTGACTGGCCACATCTAAGTACAATCAGACGATTTAATCGTGACAATAACATAATTGACATACACACCGAATATAATTTTCAATCCAATATTAAATTAAATAGACTCAATATTAACGCACTTGGATCACATTTTTTTGCACTCAAAACAAAAAAGTATCAACATTACAAGCGACATGCGTCATGAGATGAACAATATTAGCGGGAAAAGTTGGATAGAAAAAATTCTTGGAATTCCAAGATTTCGATAAAACTTTAATTTTCATGATTATTTTTCTTTGTATCATGATTACTTGAGAGATGAGAGAAAATTTTTCGATAGTGTTGCTTGGAGAATGATTTCTTGAGAATTGAATAATATTTTAAATTGTTTACGTTTTTGATAAGAGGATTCAATTGATTATGTAATTCGGATTGAGTTGTGTGAAAGTTCATGTGTCAAAGAGAAAAATTGAGTTGTAAAATGTTCGATCAAAGTGAAGAGAATGTTTGAGAAAAGTTAAGAGAATCGTGAAAGGTGAATGGTTAGTAAAAAAAGTGAAAGGATCAAAAATGTATTAGAGCTCTCATCTTCGGCTAGTTTTGAACAATGTCCACAAAGCTTACAAGTAGAACACGATTCTTTCGTGAAGCGTAAATTACTCATGATCGGCATCGAGTGAACTGAATTTCTTCCATTCAAGTGAGAATTCCTAATGATATTTACATAGATGGACATTCATATATATATTCTAGTAGAGTGACAGAGTAAAAGGAGAAGGAAGAGGAAGAGAGACTGAGAGACTGAGAGAGAAGGGCTCAAAAATGGCTCGAGGCAAGAAAGATCTAACCCAGAGGATATTACTTTACGACCGTGAATATTGTTTACTTTATAATCAAAGGGAATTACTGAGGTCAAGTAGGTAAGATAAGAGATAAACTAGATTGTCCCATCGGCAATTTGAGAGATCATCTTCCAGAACAACCGAAAGGATCGAATATCCTCTCTCGTGCTCGTATTTGGATGTTAGACTTTCTCTTTTCCATTACCGGCCATAAGATAGAGCATCTACAGAAGCTGGTCAACTTGACTATCTGTTCATCAGGATCTCTCTCTCTCTCTCTCTCTCTCTCTCTCTCTCTCTCTCTCTTTCTCTCTCTCTTCTCTCTTCTCTCTTCATTTTTTCTTTCTCTTTTTTTTATCATTTATTCCCATCTCTTTTTGTTTCCAAATCTTCAAGATGATTTTGTATTTGTAAACTACATTTCGATTGTTGAATTCATCTGGTTTCTCTTATTGAAGCTGTTCAATTCTTCATTGAATATCTATTAAATCTAGTCCTTCCATCCAATGCTGGTAGGTTCAGATGTTTTGAGAAGGAAAAAGAATCACAATTAAAAAGAATTACACTACTGTATTCTTCGCCAAGCCTGATCAACTGCTGGACAACAATTAGCATAAAAATTAGAACTTTCGAACTATAGTGAATTATTGTAGAAGGAAAACGGATCTACTTTCTCAGGGTCCACTAAAAACTATGTTTCTCTTGTCAAAGCCGAAAGATCTGTTAAACAGTAGATGCCGCCTCCGACTTCGATTGAACACCAATCTCATGATGGAATTTCATCATGAATAACGATAAAAATAATGATAAAAAGTTTCATGAAATAAACATCATAAGTTAGAAGAGAAAAAGTGGTCAACTCTTGTTTCGATCATTTGGTCAAACAATCATCGTTCAGTTCATTTGTGAAAAAGCAGATGAGGAATGCTAGCAGATGTTCTAAGCGATGGCTGTCGATTTTATATATAAAAGTTAGATTCCAACTATGTTTGATGGGCTCATTCCATGAGAAAACGAACATGAACTTATTTGAAATTTTCTTACCAAAACTAGATCACTATGAACTTGATCTATGTATTTTATTGCCATTGATAATCTAGATGTTGACTCGATAAACGTATGTCTACAAATATTATTAATTAGCGCAATACGATATTAACTCAGCATCCTCAGTATTGTGAACATTTGTCCTTCGTACTTTGGAAAGTAGTTAGCTAAGAGTGTAGAGAAAAAAGAGATCACGAAACGTTTTCTCTATCGTCAGGACCAATAAAGCGTCGATCTACATTTCTGAGTGATTGAATGTGATGAACCTTGAGCTTCTTGATTCCTCGTGTATGAATTTGTTTTTCATCCTGATCTACTCTCCCAACCTAATGGCAATAACAATAAGTAGGATAGAGAGTAAAAGTAAGAGAGAGAGAGAGAGAGAGAGAGAGAGAGAGAGAGAGAGAGAGAGAGAGAGAGAGAGAGAGAGAGAGAATAAATATCAATGATATTTGATAACGAATGTTGATCAGTGTACTCTTGAATCATATACATGTATATTCATTCAAGTACCATTTTAAGCCTCAAAATGATGCTCATTGAATTGAAAATTTTACTCTATTATTTGGAATTTTTTGCCTTCAATAACGGAATGAATGAAGTGGATGAGATGAATGTGATTGTGAGAGATTGACGATGTTCTGATGAATTTTTGAACAGATTTTTGCTCCTGAATTTCCGAAAAGTTTCCTGTAAAGCCTGAAAAGTTATGTCAAGAACATGAGATCATCTCATCAAATGAGAGCAGAGGGAGAAGAAGAAAATGATAGAGAGCATTTGAATTGATGACAGTTGTTACCTGTCTACTGTGTTGAAGTGTTTTGAATAGTAAGAAAAAAATTATCAGAAAAGACGTAACAAGAACAACTCGAGAAAATTTGATCATTATAACTGGAATCTGAACATGTTTTGAGGAGAGAAAAACATTTTTCATTCAAGTATTGGAAGCTTGAAATGACTGTTGGCATAATCATTGCATGTGAGACACTAATGTGCCTCATCTTCCACAAGTATTGAGAATTGGAATGTCAATGATGATGAAATTCTTTTCTGTGCCACACACAAATTTTTCGATCTAATTTTCAAATTTACTATCAAATTCAGTGCAACTAGCTTATCAGCTTTCACCCCTAAAAATTCCAATTCTCTCACCTTATTTAAATCAAAATCCAAAACGATGAAGATAACTTTTTTGCATGAAATGCTGTTTGTGTGCAAATGTTTTGTGTATTCCCTAATAGCTTGTAATAAAGATAAGTGATGAAAGTTCCTCTCTCTTTCTTGCTTTCTTTCTTTTTCTTCTTTTTTACTCTTCAATCCTCTTCTTCAACCGGACAATCAACTCGAATGGTGTGAAATTTGGACAGTATTTTAATCATTGACTCTTGTTAGCTCGACATATAAACACAAATACACTCTCAAATGAAAATATCTCAGATTCACTATCACAAACGTTCCATGTTTGATGATAATGATCATTCATCGTTATATATATATGAGTGTGTGTGTGTATAGTATGTGGTCTTGTGAGAAGTTGTTGGTCTGAGTGATATTGAAGCAAGTGATCTCGTATTGCCTTTCTCGTTAAACAAGAATTGAAATCAACATAAAAGCCATTTCAAAACAAACAGGCAAACAATTGTGAGAGAGAGAAATAAATTTACCCTTCAATATTTAACTAAAAGAAGCTCATAAAAAATGAATTGAAATGCAAAACCGAAAAGAAAATGCACACAGAATACATAAGCGTACGAGAGCAACTGTTTGTGATTAATACAGTTCGTTGAGCGAATATTGATTAGTTAATTGTTGGCTGACAAAATGTAACAAAATGTTGCAGTTTATCGAGAAAAAACAATAAATCAAGAACATTTATCAACTTTGTGCATTCCTTAAATTAGCTTTTGGACTCATTTAAATGAATCAATTTCGTAGAAAACAAATTATTGTCGATGACTTATTATCGTTCTGGTAATTTTTGAGGATCAGAAAGGTTTTCTACTTTGCACTTGCTTATTGAGCATGAAATCAAAATTTCGACACTCTAAAACAATCTCAGTTTCTAATTTATTTGACTTTTCCAAGTAATTCATCACAATTTGTATTTGAATATCAACACTTGAGAGTTCCCAGAAAACTCACTGTTTTTAAGATTTTCTTTGAAGATTTTAATCATAATCATGTGATCAAATGACTGTCTCTCTGATGAGATTAACTCAATAAAAGTGATAGTAAATAATGTTATTGACGGAAGAAAATTCTAGTGGAAAGAAAAATTAAGAGGCGTTCAAGAGGTGATTGATGTGTGTGTAATCCATAATTTGTTTGCAAATTTTGAACATTATTCGGAATCTCAATTGATCACAAGATCTGGAGAGAAAGAGAGAAAGAGAGAAAGAATGAAAAGAAGACCTTGATTGGGGAGGATGAATTGTGTGTAATTTCCAGAGAACTCTGTAATTATTCAGGACACAATCACCTCGCTCTACTGCCAAGAACTTGTCAACTGTTTAATGATAATGATGGTACATTCAAACCCTTAATGTTGATTGTTTCCTGGAAATTCGATTACCATATAAGAGAGTTTGGATATACAATGTGGTTGAATATAATATGTAACACTTTTTCCATTCAACTTTTAGGGGCATTGTTATTATTCAATCAAGTTGATTTGGCGATAATCAATAACAATTGATTTGATCTCTCTCTCTCTCTCTCTCTCTCTCTCTCTCTCTCTCTCTCTCTCTCTCTTCAGCCAGTGAGAAGGATGAATTTTCGTCATTTATGATGCGTGAAACAAATCAATTTTAAAAGTTAATGAATGAGAAAATGAAATTAATAAAACCTTTAAGACTTATCGGATGAAAAAAATTCTTAACTATGAGGAAAGAAAAATTTTAATACCAATGTACAAAAAAATATTGAAAAATACAAAAAAGCAATTCAACTATATTAGAGCCATATTCGGGAATTGGAATTAATTCAGTTCACAACTATTTCTATTACTGAAATGATTAAAATAAAAGGCTAACGGTAAAAAAAGGAGAGAAAAAAGAGAGAGAGAGAGAGATCAACTGTGATCATTTTTTTGGTGGAAAAAATCCTTTTTGGCCATATTAATCGATCTAATTTTTTTATTGTTCATTCTTCTTCATCCCACTCCTTGGCTGACCCACCACTTTGCCATCCAAATTGTCTATACCATTTTGTTTTCCTCCATTTCGATTTGGATATATTGAATAGCCGGGTGGAAGGACATCAGGATCAATAATTGGATAATAGTTGTCCTGATAATTAAATCCTGTGCCACCCGATATTGAACACGGTGGACATGGTGAATAGGATGGCCTTTGATTGTTACACATTATTCGATTGAAGCCAAATGGCATAAATGATCGATACCATGAAGTTCGATCCATGAATGGCCTCGTGTGATAGTTGTTGCCAATTATTACATTTCGAAGAGCTCGAGTGACTCGAGTGTGGAAAACATCATCATCACCAACACCTACATCATCTGTATGATCATGATTGTGATTATGATTTTCGAGCTGTTGTTGATGATGACGCTCAATGGAATCGTCATTAATTGATCCTTTGACCGGTAGCAATTGAATGAGAGAGTAAGCCAACATCATCAATATGATGATGGGTGAAGTGTTTATGTGGAAAAATGTATTCCCACAAGTGGGCTGTCTACCTACGTTGACCATGGTTTTTTTAGCAAGGTTTTTTTGACTTGAAATAAAGAAGCAAAACACTGATAATAAATATCTTTTACGATTCTTCTTTCTCTATGATGTTGATGATTGAGAGAGATGGATAATAACAATATCAAATTATGGCAATGGTGATGATGAAATTGAGTTGAACATACTAGCAGCGTGAATGCTTGAAAATTTTTAAGCCCACAATTAACTAACCAATTTCCATTCAGCCATTCAATCATTGCTGTAATCAAGAAGATACATACACAGAATGTCTCTGTTTATTCAGCCATCTCTCTCTCTCTCTCTCTCTCTCTCTCTCTCTCTCTCTCTCTCTCTCAATGGTCGTTTCAGATGAATACACTGGATCTATTTTGGAATACAGAATCTCATGAGTAAATTCGATTGTATACTACACCATGAAGGACATTTAGAATCAGGAAATTCCCTGATCATTTTTTTTTGAAAAATCACATTCCCCGGTGTATATGCGAGTTTTGATTGAGATATATTCGAAAGAAGAGAGAGAGGAGGAAAAACGACATCAATCATCGTAAATTTTCACTTAACAGTGAACGTACTTAGGTAATTATTTATTACCAATGGTGAGAGGTAAGAGTATGTTTTGACTCCATCTTATCGACTGGCAAACGGTCGAGTGGATCTAGGAATGGGAAAGTGAGAGCAGAAGGAAAAGTTTATTGACATATAAGTAGCTCATTCACCATCAGCTCAGTCATTCCTTGAATATATACACCTCAGATAAATACACCAGCTTCAGATCCATCTCCTAGGAATCAAGGACATGGATGTGGAGAGAGAGAGAGACTGAGTGATGATATCCATGACTGGGCTCAAACTTTTTTCTCTCTTTTCACTCTCAAATGAGCATCATCATTCACAATATATTATCATGATGATTCCTTATCCACACTTGATAGTTCGTTGGTTTTACTCGAAAAAGGTGATCGTTTTCTTTTCTCACGTGAATGGGAAAAGTTCCAATCTGACGATCGATTCAGGAGTGGTAGAGATAGTTAGATAGAGATAGAACTCTTTTTTAACGTCTTCTTCTTGATGCTTAAAATTCATTCACACTCCTTCAGAAAAGAAAGTGAAAGAAAGAGAGAAGAAAGGAAAAGAAAAAAAACTGGGCTCAATCTCATCGTGAATTGCTTGCCAAGGAAAAAAGTATTGAGTTTAATGGATTATTTGGCAACCCAACGGTTTATTCGAAGGTTTTGGAAGCTATCCCAGACAATTGTGAGGAGACATATTCCAATAGTATTTATATTTGCGAAAAACGCGCGAACACTGTAAACGATGATAAAGGTTTGTTTGTCAATTTTTTGATCAGAATCTTTAAACTTCCAGGAATACAACCCAGTATTTTCCGGTTCTCATCTCTCTCTCTCTCTCTCTCTCTCTCTCTCTCTCTCTCTCTCTCTCTCTCTCTCTCTTCCAAGAATCATGAGGAATCCATCTCCTCTTTTTCCAGCATCTTCATCATCTCTCTGTCAGACCAAAAGGAGTAAGAAGCTGCATGAGTCGATGGCCTAGACTTTGAGCTTGTCAGTGAGAAGATCAACCTTTTCGTCGCTCAGAGAGAAAAAAAATCATAATATTTGATGTAAATATTTTGATCACATTTATCTAACTTCTCAACATCTTGAAAAGAAGAAGAAAAATCAAACTGAAACCAATCGAAACTGGGAGCTCTTGAGTAAATCGACAAGGTTTCCCAGATATCATACATTCATCCAAGGTCGATATGCTGGTTTATTTTAGTCTTTCTATATTTTTCTCTTTTTTTTATGCCTTCCTCTTCTTGATGATGCAAATTAATATAACTTCTTGTTTTGGTTGAAAAATTCTTCCATCCATACTCATCTTTGAATCGAATCAGACAGCATCGAAGCTAATCATAATGTTTTTTCTGCTTGCTGATATACTATCCAGAAAGTTCAGATATTTTCTCACTTCCGAAATATCAACACTTGAAAACATACAGCCTATTACAAGATTTTCTTGATAATTTTATCCATTCATCTCTATCTCCTCAGACCAGATCAGAACGAGAATCATGAAGATGAGAGAGGAAAAGAAAAAGTTCATTCACTTGAAAGAGAAAGAAAGAGAATGATCAAGTCTCATTACTTTTGCTTGTATGTTTTCACCATAAGGTCGTCGAACTTGATCTTGTATTGCAAATTCGATGCTTATACACATGTACATACTAGATGAGTCGATAGATAATTTGGTCAAGTGTAAATGTTAAGTTCGATTGTGCAATGATCATACATACTAGATCAGAAGATCAGATCGAAGTATTAAGCTTGATCCTTGCCCGGAAGATTGCCAGTGTTGAATACCCTCAACTCGAATGAATGAACTTTCACTGCTCAGTAAACCGAAGTTCTAACAGAAAAGTTCTCTCTTCCTGGATTAATGAATGAATGAATGAATGAATGAATGAATGAAGAATGAAGGGAGAAGATTTTCGCCAGTCTTACATAGAAAGAATTATCATGAGCCTATCAGAATTAGTCGACAGCGAGCTCAAAAAGGTACGTGAGTTTGTAAAAACATGTAGGTATATAACCATGAATAACCATGTAAGATAATCTGATCCATCTGAGATTCATTTTCTTCAGTCTCAAGATACACACCCGAGTGAACCGGTACGAACTGAACAAACAGACTAAATATTGCATCATACAATTAATAATATCATTCAATATCAGACATGTATTCATCTGTTGGCCATCTTCATAGCAATAAGAGTTCATCAATCTCACATTCCGCACATTCATATCCTTTCTAGCCATATCAAGGATCGACAGGATCTTATGGTTTTGAAATCTTTCAACAATTATCATCACAATAGTAGCTTATGGTCATCTGACTTCCGGTAACCATGAACTCGCTGTTCATGGAAGCCATTGGACACAGGAATGGAATGGGCATTGTGCTAAGCCAGAATTATTATCATGTAATCAAGTTTGATGAAGATGTAGTTTGACAAATATTTGAATAAAGATCTGATAGAAAGAGACAAAAGAGAGACAAGAGAGAGAGAGAGAGAGAGAGAGAGAGAGAGAGAGAGAGAGCTCTTACAATCGCGATGAATCACAATCATGAGTAATACAAGTATTGCATGTATTATATCCCCTATTAAGCAAGTTTGGTTCATAAGAACTGGATCGATTTGTTCAGACTGGGTAAGGAATGTTGTGCATGGTATGAGAAAAATTTAGTCATCCGATAAGAAAGAAAGTGGGTGCAAAAAGAAGTCATGATAAGATGATCCTGATTATCCCACCCAGATGAAAAAGTTTTCCATCTCACTCGATGGCTTCAATGGATATAATTTAATCCTCTCTACTCTCTCCTGTTCTCTTCTCTTCCCTTCAGCCCAGGACAATCCCAGCTTATGAATTGATTTGATAAGAAAGTGATGAGAATGCTGGATGGATATAAGTGAGAAGCTGACGAATGCATTCTGTTTCTTGCT
Source organism: Brevipalpus yothersi (assembly GCA_003956705.1). Lineage (NCBI taxonomy): Eukaryota > Metazoa > Arthropoda > Arachnida > Trombidiformes > Tenuipalpidae > Brevipalpus > Brevipalpus yothersi. The sequence goes on along the minus strand of QZCP01000590.1, from coordinate 109,051 downwards.
TCATTGAATACATTCTTTTAACGGTATTTCATGCTCATATTGACTTCATTTTTCATTATTCACTCATTTTCTCTTGATCAGCGTTCATGTCAGAAATTTGGAATCTGATGGCCATGATTCCATTCATGATCGTCTCGTGAATTGAGAGAGAGAGAGATAGAAAGAAAGAAAGAAAGAAAGAAAGAAAGAAAGAAAGAAAGAAAGAGAAGTGCCTGGCTAGAGCTCCAATAACTCACTTCCAGTTAAATCTAGATCAATAAAACTGGAGACAACCAAGTTGCTTGGTTGCTGGATGCAAATCACATCAAACAAATCTACCTGAATTGCCACCAATTGACAGTGATTGGATGACAATGAATCATTCACTATCGAACGGTGTAAGTATCATCATCGCAACATACATAGACAATCAGTTGTCTTCCACTACGTGTACTCATTGATCATGTAGACGATTTTAGATCCGTTATTTTTACAATTAAATGATTCCTTCTTGTTACTATGATTGGCATTGTAAGTGTTGCTTGAATTATCATCGATATCAATTAACTCTCTCTCTCTCTCTCTCTCTCTCTCTCTCTCTCTTCCCTTTCAATGTGGCTGGCTAATGAAGGTTTTTAGATTCACTTATCACTAAAAATGCAAAGTACACACAATTAAGCTCAAGCAACCAAGATTGTGTAAAAGTAAATGATATACGCAGTTGAGCAGAGAGATCGGTTTCACATATCAAATCAATTTCATCTTGATCTGTTTTGATGATTTTCAAGCGCGATCCTTTTTCGCTTCCTTTTGGATTCTTCTTAGGACTGATGAGATATATTTTATATAATAGATCCAACTAATTGAAATGATTGAGCAATGCTCAGGACACTGATTCAGATTAGTGAATACTGAGCTATTTTTTCCCAGCTTGATGAACTGCTTCTTGTGGCAATTTTTTTCGAACAAAAATAGTGTTACAGCATCAATTGAGATCTGGCAAGAAACCATTCAAATTGAGGCACAACGCTGTAATCAGTAATCGCATTTTTTTTCTCAGAATCGTATCACTTGATGTATTCACTTGTTCTTATTGTTCCTACAGTAGTTAGTAGTTAATGAATACATCCTCCACCTCCCACGGTTGAGTATCAGTATTAGCTTGTTTTATGGTAGATTCGTATGAGAAGTGGAAGATCGGATTAATTTTTGAACGGCTGATCATCATCATGAAAATATTTATTTGTTTCATTTTTTTCCAGGCCAATCTTAATTTATGAGCAATTCTAGGTAAAGGTAGGTAAATCTCAAAGTATAGCGACTGTTGACTTTTGAGAAGACATTCAGAGAACATGGACAAGAGAAACTAATCAAGTATTTATTATTACAACAACTCTACTATTTGATTACTATTTCGAGATGCTATGAAGAAAAGATGATTTCTTAATCAAGTATACAAAACATCCATTGATTTTGCACCCTTTACTTTCTCTCTCTCTCTCTCTCTCTCTCTCTCTCTCTCTCTCTCTCTCTCTCTCTCTCTCTCTCTCTCTTTCTTCCTTCTTCTCAAGTGTTCTCATCATTTCGAGAGAGAGAGAGAGAGAGAGAGAGAGAGAGAGAGAGAGAGAGAAAGAGAGAGAGAGAGAGAGAGAGAGAGAGAGAGAGAGAGAGAGAGAGAGAGAGAGAGAGAGAGAGAGAGATGTGATTTTATAAATCATTCACATTCATCATGCATACTATAATAGATCACCAGACAGATAAATGCTTCTTCTTCTTCTTCCCAATCACTTGAATATGATGGTTATCTTGGCTTTTGACAATATTGTGAACCTTGTTTTTCAACAACAAAATCATTCTACTGTATTCCTCTACTATTATCACCAAGATGTAACAAACCCAATTGCACTTTCTCTCGCTCTTGCTAATAAGTGTCCTCGATACAATTTAAGGAACAATCAGCGAAAAATTGGCTCAAGAGAAGATTTTCGAGTGAAAGTGAGAAAAACTTGGACAACTAACTGCACCTCAAAATGTTTTCTCTCAGATAGAGAAAAAAAAGAGGTGACAATAGAAAGTAGCGAACTTGATTTCCGCATTTTTTTACCGTTATGTAACGGTAAGTATGTATGTATAATGTATATATAATATGGGAGGCGATAGATGGATGGATGGGGAACTTAATTTTCGCAACAATCAAATGGTATTAGTGAGATAGAGAGAGAGGCTAAAACAAGCATTTGATGTGAAAGTGTGTCAAAAGATTATGGAAAAATTGAAAGATTGCACGACATTCTTTACTAAATAAATTGGCAAATGAATTCATCCAATCTCATCTGCTATACATATCAACCAAATTGACTTTGAGCTTGATTCAAGTTAATTTAACCTGATTCGAGTATCTTTCTCATTTCAACCTTTTCACTAATATCATGCAGTTAAAGCATGCAAATACACACACACACATAACATCCATTAATTTGCCCTTTGATGATGATCTTGATGATAATTTTTCAGCAAAATTTCAACAATGAACATTTTTTAGTGAATTCTTGATAATTTTCAAACATTCGACTCATTATATTATTCGATATCCTAGCTATTCATCTCAATATTGAGAAACAAATTCCAAGTCATCTTCATCCACATCATTCAAACTTATACCTATGCTGAATGTACTCTTTTTTTCTGATGAAAAATTCTTCAAGCTTCCTAGCAACCGATTCTTGTTATGAGATAAAGATTGATACAGATCGGAAAGAATTGAATGTGAAATATGTATTTTTATCAATAAACTATCAAGGTTGACTGTATTGCTTCTGGTTGGGGGTGGTTTGAAGTGGTCATTATCGGTGTTGTAGGTTATTGGTTGTTGGGAAAAGAAACATGAGAAAAAAAAATCCAGAATATTTTCAATAAGTCAGCATTATTCTCTCTACCTCTTGACAAGCCTCCACCTTTCAACATCCAGGAAAGAATCGGAACAATAATGCAATAATGCAACATATTTCACCAATTGAATGTATATTATTTGTACGTTTTGTTTTTCAATCATTCTGTGTGTTCATGAGCTGAACAAGATGTTCAAATGATTGAGATGATTGGCTGAATTCGAACTTATCGAAAGCTCGTGGAAATGAATCCAAAGTAGTGATGATTTCAAATTTTTTTTCGTCTCTCTTTCCCTCTCTCTCTCTCTCTCTCTCTCTCTCTCTCTCTCTCTCTCTCTCTCTC
>QZCP01000590.1:43764-105388 GCA_003956705.1 Brevipalpus yothersi | reverse complement strand
CTCTCTCTCTCTCTCTCTCTCTCTCTCTCTCTCTCTCTCTCTCTCTCTCTCTCTCTCTCTCTCTCTCTCCTTTATCTGATTGAACAAAAATGATGCGATCTTTTTTTGATTAGCGCATTTGTATCTACATGGTGATAATAGCAATGTTCCATAGTGATAAGTTGACTTACGTATGTTCATCTTGGGAATTCTGATATTTCTGGATTGTGACGATGATTTGAAAGTTTCAAGAAGCTGTTTTTGATTCTCTGATTAGATTAGAGGTTATCTCTGTGGATGTATCAACCGTATAACAACATGATTGGAGAGTATATTGCTCATCAACTTTCCAACGGAATCAAATTATTTAATAGCACAGCATTTGGTTACATATCATCATCACGTTGGAAAGTCTCAGAAGCTTTCGGTCAAAACATGGATTGTTCAACATCGGTCAAGTTCTTGAGAAGCAAACGAGAAGGTTGATCACCCGTTAAGATTAGCTTTCCACTGACTTAAATGTTCACTTAATGAACAGGCATGAGCTACCCAGAGCTCAGATGATTGAATATTCTGACACTCTTTGGGTTATCGTCCCATGTATTCATGATGATTTCGTAATCTCAATATTTGTTCTATGATAATATGAATCAGCTTTCATGGGATCATTAAGTCATAGTCGTGGCTAAATTTTCATTCTAATCTCATCACTTTCTGAGAATGTCTGAAGATTGTGTGTGTTGGCTTGATCGTTTGTTCATCTGTGTGAATTTATCAGATCACGAAATTGAGAATATTCATCTTCGCCTTAGGATAAATTCTGTCACTCAACCATGGATCATGGACACATAATGAATGTGTGATTCTCATGAGAAGCGTGTTGAAGCAGCAGCATCAGTGTTGCTGTCGGAATTTTTCGAACCTTTCTATCTGTTAATCTTATCTTTTCACAAATTGAACTCGATCAATATCGTCTATCTATCGACATTCCTTATCATTTAGAGTGATGATTATTCATTTGATCTATCTAAGATCTTATCACAAGTGATACTGAGCTCACTTTTCCTGTCTGTTGATTTATGCATGTTGAAGTACAGATTGTGGCTGTAATGTGTCGAAAATTTTTTCTCTCAGATTGTAATTGTATCAGAAATTCGTTTATTCTTGGAACTGATAAAAGGTAGACGATCAATATCAGCGTTGAAAGAAATTGATGGAATAGATATTCAAACTGGAAGAATAGTTAACCGTTCTCAGGACTTATTATCGATGCAAGGCTGTAATTTTTTTCATCGTTTGCTTTAAGATGCAATATCTTTCATGAGAATTTTTTCAATAATTATTATTCAGCTGATTAATTTTTTCTACTTACATTGGAATATGTTATGGTTTCAATAAGTTACTATCATTTTTTTTGGAATAGTTTCTGATTTATGCATAATAATCATTATCATAAATAATAGGAAAATCTCTTGGTAAACCAGTTGTTGGATCAATTTGCATACCTTCATTATTTTGTTCATTATAGCCTTGCTGATTTTGTTCACCATTTTGGCCCTGTTGCTGATTTTCGTCATCACCATTATATCCATGTTGATTATGTTGATCATGTTGATCATTATGCCCATTATTGTAACCATTTTGATCATGTCCACTACCAAAACCATGTTGACCGTGTTCACTATCGAAACCATGTTGATTATGTCTACTATCGAAACCATGTTGATTATGTCTACTACCGAAATTATGTTGATTATAATCGGTACTATAACCATGCTGCTTCCGATCATTGCCCAGTTCATGTTTGAATTGTTTGAATCCATGTTTAAATCCAGTTTCGGGTAAATCTGATTGTAATTCAGGCTGATGGAAACTTTGTCTCTGCTCTCGATAATATTGTAGCTCAGTATTTTGTGGATTATTATTATGATTATTACCATGATTACGATATCGAGATGGATCATGTTGAGCAAACAGATATGGATGATCATCAGCACGAGGTCGTGGTCCAGCACGACGATTTCGATACTGATGATGAGCTCCTGGATGAATATTTTGATGATGATGATCTCTGTGGACACCTTCTCTGGGATGAGGTCCTCGTTCACCATGAGGATGAGAGTGGGGATGATACGGATGCTGACCTGGCGATGGACCATGTTCATGGTGCATATTATTGTTAACATGATCCATCAATGGATGTCTTCTGGTACGCCGTTTTGGTCCTCGACTTTCCTCATCACCAACCATGGAACGATGATCATCCCGGTGGTGTGGAGGATGATGGGGATGAGGTGGCTCTTCACCGCCACCCACTTCCGGTGGTGGTTGATCATCATGATACGAGCGTTCATGGCCACCATCATGATAAGTGGGAGGTGGTTTTGGAAAATTTTGTGGATCAGATAAGCGTTCTGAGGGGCTATCTTGATGCAGATGATTGTATGAATGATCATCATCATTAGAATATGAGGATGATTTTTCAATAGGCACCTCTTCCGGTGGTGGTGGAGGCGGTGGAGGTGGACCATCTTGTTGGGATGGCTCTTCCTCATGATGATTTCGAGCCTGAAGATCTTCACGGGGTGGTGTATTATTCTGTGGATCTTCACTATCATATCGATAGCCACCCTCACCAGCACCACCAGTATCATCTTCTTTGTGATGATATTTTTCATGTCTTCTCTCCTCATGTTCATGCTCCTCATGTTGAGCACGATCTTTAGCCGCATCTCGATACTTATTATATCTACATGATACGATGGGATTGAAATATGATTGTTAAAGGAAAATAAATCGATGAAGCAACAATTAAATTGATAGATTGATAAAAAAACAGATATACATATGCATGCATTACCTTTTTGGTGGTCCATCATCTTCCTTGAAAAAGCCTCGAGCTGTATCATCTTCCTCCTCATCTCTACCTCGAATACGTCCTAGTCCATCATCGTCATCATCTCGATTCTTTTTGGCCATCTCTTCACTTGCCTCCTCCTCTTCACCGGCTGATACTGATTTCAAATTATCACCATCATAGCCATCTTCATCCATATCGGAACTTCGACCTCTCATCCGTTCAATACGCTCCTTAGAACTCAATTCGCGATCTTCACGATCATTATCATCATCAGCCCACTTGTCATCCTTGTCTGTTTCACCACTTTTGGCTTCAAATTTGGAGAAATCATTTTCCAGATCATCTTCCGCTTTAAATGTACCACAGTATATTCCATTAAGTGTCAACACAATGGCCACAATGGTCAACACACTTGGCCGGTGATATATCATGTTCACCCTTGATCGATATTGATTTACACCACAGTTTGCTAATCACACACATATACACACTTACATACACACCAAACACAATCAATGATCGACTGATTCACTTCGACTATCGATGGCAAAGTGGTGATCAACCGGAGATACAGTGTCAGTATAATTTATTTAAGATGTGCTCCTGGTAAGCTAATGGACGTGATAGATTGATGATCATCCGATGAACATTTGATAGCATTATTTCACAATTAAGGTGATCGACGTATTGAAAGAGAGAAAGAATTTTGGCCCTTCAAATTTTCGATAGTTTCATGAGAAAGTTTGGAAGATAGCTGGTTAACAATCGTAATTTAATATAATTATCATTTGAAGTAATTTCGAAAAACAATTCAAGATTGAATTCGAGAAAAAGATGACCGGAAAAGTAAAATTTGAGAACACCTCTAATATAAGGTATACTTACACCTATCAAATTCTGATAACATTGTGTATGTGTGATCGATTGATTGGCTCAACAAATGATAGTGTGTATCAATTGATTGACTGATCGTCCTGTCGGAACTGTCGCTTCTTTTGACCATTTTTTCCTAACTGATCTTATTATTCTTTCACACAATTTTGGACAGTTTAACTATATACCAAGTATACCTGTACGTATCGTTCTGATTGGCACAAGTATATAGCCGAAATGAGGAGAAAAAATCAGTTTCATTCGTCCAATAGCAGTTTTGGCCATTTGAAGAGAATGAATTCCCTTTCTTAATGCTTAGCGATGTTTCTGATAGGTAAATATTTCAACAACAATAATCTGGATCCTAAGTTTCTTGATAAAACATTGATACCAGTTGGTCATTCATTATTAAAATTCACATTTCCGTTTGGGATAAATAGGTGCGATGGTTTTTAAGTTGAATTTTTTACAAGAACTTTCGAAATTCTTTACCCCATCAGCCATAGATAAATCTGACTTGACCTATCATTTCTTTCATGCATAAGTAAACGACTGTAAAGTTCAGTAGTATACCAGATTCTGATGGTGAAAAAGTTCGATTTCCATGCTAGTTTTCCGCTCACTTGACAACTGATCTCAAATGATCAAACGGAAATGAGAAAGATTTCTGTATCTGTATGAAGGAAAAGTTTACAGAAGAAAGTTCTGATTGACTGAAACTATGTATACATTACTCAAATCACTAAGCTCTATGAATTTTTTCGAATCATGTCAATTCTTCGAATGAGTATGAAGTTTCCACCCTATCCTGGCGATGATTTGAAACTTTTACTCCTCACAATATGGAAAGATTCTTCTTCCACCATAGACTATCGAACTTGAATTATAGGAATCAGCAATGACAATAAGTCAACGACTCGCACATAAGTCATGCACCAAAGTCAAAAAGACTGTAAAAATGATAAAAAGAAATTCTTGTCTAACCTCATCAATGGCGAAGGTTTTTTGACTTTTAAAAGTGGTTGAACACTCATAAGATAGTAAAATCAGTGAGAGTTATCAGACTTGATTGTTTATTTGATTGGAGGTAAAAATTATGCACTTCTGATTGTTTTTTCTTCTCTTCCTTACTTGCTTTTCTCTTTCACCGATAGACATGTACATGTATTCATGATCAAATTAAGTGACACAAAACAAAGCAAACAGCTAATTGAAAAGGAAAAAGAAAATATTGCTCAAATGTTATTGAAATGATGGAAAATCGAAATTCCTATTGATGTAGCAATGTTATACTACTATTTTATTAGCGCCTAATCCGAAAAAGTTTTTCTCCTACCACAAACGAATAGGAGCTCAGAAATTGGAAGTGAAAATCCAATCATAATCATATTTGGACGAATTATTTTTCTTGTTTCTCATAGTTAACTGTATGTATGAGTGTGTGTAGAAATAAATTGGTATCTAATTATTTTCTTTTTGGAATTCTTTATCTCAATTCTCAAAATAGAACGGGTTTTCCGTTCAATTTTCTTGGAAAAATTTGAATTCATGCGAGTACAAAATTTAACAAGATTGTGTGAGCAATCATGATTAGAGGTGCAATTAGATTTGTTCTCCTTTTTCTACCCAAATTGCATATTCAACGCTCAATGAAGCCAAGATGGCTCATTTAATAAAATTTCTCCAGAAAAAAGTGAAAGGTTTCTCTACTTCGAAGTGAATATCAATGTTATCCGGCTTACTACGGAAAACATTGATATTCATTCAGCCAGATTGAGCCAGTCAATAGAGCTTCTGATTTTGCGTGAAAAATTCTCATTAATCTTATTACTATTATTCCTTATTCTGAGAATTCACATTATCTATCTATCTATTGAATTACATTCTTCTCTCTCTCTCTCTCTCTCTCTCTCTCTCTCTCTCTCTCTCTCTCTTACTTTTTATTCGAGCGATAATTTCAATTAGTAAAAATTCAATGTTTCCTGACGATTCATCGGCTGAACAGTGAATTTTGGAAATATTCTGAATTCCAGGCCAGAAAAACATGGAAAAACATGAACAAGAAAAACAACAGCAAAATTAAAAACAACAAGATCAATCAATCGACATGCACAAGTATACGGTTGCAGGTCAGTTGGGAAAGTTTGAAGGAAGTCAAAAGCAATCTTGTGTGATCATAAAAAGCCGTTATTGAATTGGCGGATACAGTTTAACTGTGATTGCTGGATCAAATTATCGTCATTTCTCTCTCTCTCTTTCTGTCTTTCTTTCTTCCTTTCTTTTTCGCCTCCTGCGTACATGGAATTGGCATCCCAGATACCATATACTGATAAACAATAATTATGAGGATGAGTAGTCAGACAAAGTCAATCCGGAATTGAAACTGAAAATATCATGCATGAATGTTACCCTGGAATTCCTGGATTGTGGTACATTTATTCAACAACCACACTTACTCGGTATCACTATCGTTCATCTGTGACCCCTTGTTTTCCCATTCTCACTTAAAATGTAACCTCAAGGCAATCCAATTGATAGATGAAAATTGATAATGAATTCCAGGAAAACTCAGAAGAATTCGAACTTCACAGAACAATATCATAATCAAAAGTGACGCACTTCCACTGTATTATCAAACCGATGATTCTCTGAATTTTCACCCGAATTAAAGTTCTTATATATTCCANTTCTCTCTCTCTCTCTCTCTCTCTCTCTCTCTCTCTCTCTCTCTCTCTCTCTCTCTCTCTCTCTCTTTCTTTTGGAAAAAAGAATAGGTCACGGAACAGCCTCCCTAGAGGTCTTGTGGGACACACACAAAAAATGCAGTCATGAATGATGTAATAAGACATTCTTTCTCTCTTCTTATTGCATCCTTGTTTCCCCTCAGGTCATGATGTATGTCTTAGGTAAGTGGAATGAATGAATACATATCGACTTGCACAAACTTTTCTTCCCTCCTCTCTTCCCTCGGGCAGTTGTAACAATTTGTATCATCATGATATGTGATATGTAACCGAAACGGAAACGGAAAAAATGGTGTGAAATATGTTGTTTTGGAGGGTAAAAATTTGGGGATATAAAAAAAATTTTCTGAGGCTTACAATGAACTTGACATTCATCAATTCCTATCTCACCCACTCTTGTTGATGCTACTATTTCAGTGGTCACGTGTTCGGTCAGCCAGTGTCCATTCATCTCTTTTATCAATGTTGATGACACAATTTATTGTCAACAATAGAGAGAGAGAGGGAAAAGTTTTCTCTCCTCATCATTGATGAAATGGTGCTGCTGAGTTTTCTCAATTGACTTCCACGTCACTTGGAGGACTCTTGAAAACATATGAACGATCAAAGCAAATATGTCGATGTATCAAAGTTAAATTTATCAATCCTCGACCAATTGATTATCATCATCATGGAAAATGAAAAAACATTGCTCACTTGTGTGAAAAATACTCTACATTTTTGTGTTGAATGACTCATTTCTTAAGCTATCAAATACAGTGTATTTATGTGTGTGAATAAGATGATCATATTGTAAATGATTTCTGTGTAAGAGAGCAATCAATAGAGACTGTGTATGTTCTCAAACTAACATGATAAATTCTGTTGTATTCCGAGAAACACAGTCACAAAACAATCTAAGTAATCCCTATGTTATGGCCAATAAAGAGCTTCTTTTTTGACGAAAATTCCCAAGAAAACTTGAAGGTTGAATGAAGAATAGAAATTTTAATGGAATAGGCTCCAAACTCATGCTTTCCAGAATCTAGAATGTGGAAACTTTTCACCCAATTTCAGATAATAACTGATTTTCTGTTAGTAAACACAATTCTCTCTCTCTCTCTCTCTCTCTCTCTCTCTCTCTCTCTCTCTCTCTCTCTCTCTCTCTCTCTGAGATTTTAGTGTATTTCCAATTTTGGTTACACCTAATCAACCAGCTATTGATTGGTAGTCGATCTAGTCATTGAGCAAATCAGCTCTGATTGCTCATCACATATCATCATTTCACTTCCGTTTCAATCATATTTTATAACTAAATCAAATTCAAATTGTCATGATTAATTTTACGTAAGAAGATGATGCAAATATGACGCTTTTTCTAACAATTTTGATTGTCATTACAAGGTAAGAAATCCTTTCTCACCAATAGTAACTACTTAACAATTTAACTTGATAATTTTTTATCTAATCTTTCCTCACAATCATCATGTGCTTTTTTGCAGAATAAAGTGGCTAACAAGATTGTAAGATCACACATCTCTCATCAAGTGAACCTCTCGAAGAGAAGGCAAAGAATGTTAAAAATTTCAAAAAATCTTTTCGTTTCATTTTTTTGTTTTACTTTATTCGAATGACCAGATGATGAAATGGTCACCAAAATGATAAAATAGTACAAATGATATATATTTATATGTTTTGTTTTGAATATACAATTTAATTTGTTAGAGATTTGAAAGATTTGTATTACATCTTCTTCTAGCTAAAGGGAATTCAGATATTATTTTCTCTTTCCTAAGCTTCCCTCCAATTTCTCTACAAGTTTTTCCCTATTTAGAAATGATGAGGTGATGATGATCATGTGGTCTCATGAAAGTTTCAACATGCTCAATATGAAGGAAAACATGTGAACATGCTGTTGCTGAACAGAGAGAGATATGTATAAATAAGAACCTTAAATAATATTCCATAGGGATTCCATGTATAGATAGAGACAGAAGATGGATAGATGGATGGAAGCTTTAGGGAAGAAACTACTCCGGACCAGGAGAAGCTAGTAGATTTTGATGAGGAAGATTCGTGAGAGAGAGAGAGAGACACTTGATATGATTTACGACACATAAGATTGGAAAGAAGAAGATGGAAGAAGATTGTCACGTTGGGCGAGAGCTTGAAAACTATTTTCAGACACACAAGGAAAAAAGGGTTACCATTGTTCACCAGTGAACATCATCATAAGAAATTAGCCATTACCATGTCAATGATCCCTGTTACCAGAGGAAGAAGTAGAAGGAATGCTCCATCGACTGATCATCATCTTTCCATTTTTATTGCAACCTTCGTTATTACTTCATCTTCATCTTCTTCTTCTTCCTCTTCCTCATTACTAGGACACCCCTTTATCATTGCTTGAGGCTGAATTTTTTGGCTGACTCAATCTCTATCTCTCTCTCTCACTTATCATCCTGATCCTTGGATGAAAGGCTGCTTGATATGATGATATCGAGCATTGATTCGTTGACAATTGAAAAGCAGAAGAGAAAAAAAATGCTAGGAAAGACCAATTCATTTGCTCAAGTAGATCAACCATAACGATAACAGTAAACACATTCACACACACATTTCTCAATCTTTCTCTCTGCTTGATTGAGAATAGTAGTAGCAGTGAAAAAGGTGTGCATTTTTGAGAGAGAGAGGAAGTGTAGGTAGGTAGGTATGTGTGTGTGTGTGGGTAACAGGTATTCAATGAACTTGGATTGCTTGGAATGCAGAACGAAGAATGTGTCTCGGATCAGCTTGCCCACACTTGATTCACACGCGTACGGTAAGAATTTCATTCATCATCATGTACAAGGTGTCCACTGGTGTATGTGTGTGTGTGAGTGTGTATCAGTCCAATCAGTATGAGTCTGTATAAATTATGTACACATGGTAAAAATATGAGTTGACACAGTCAAGTGTGTGTATGATGTTGCCATAGATGAAGCTCCAGCTTTTCATCTTTATCCATCTCTAATCTTCCACATCTTCAACCAAAGTAGGCAAACTGAATGAACTTATACGAATTGGCTTACATGATAGATCAGGATAAATTGGTATACAGCCATAGTTTGGTGAACTATCACTCAATTCTCTTATCCAATCATCACAAGTTCTGTTGGTTGGATCGATAACACGTAGTGTTAGTGATACACCATCGATATCTTTTCGTGGTCTTATGTAGATGAGATCTTTGTCAACTTTTTTAGCCACAGATGATTTCAAATTGATGGTTGATAGTGGCTTACGGGCACAGGCAATCAAACGAATTGGATAGATGATCGCAAAATGTTCCGTTGTTGTCCGGTGTACCACAACCAGAACGCGTGGATTACCCTTATGGCTGACCACTTCGAGAATACCGGACATGGTTATACTTTCATCACCGCAAAGCTCAGGCATAGGAGAAATTAGACGATCAACAACACAAGGCATTTTAAGGAGTTGATTGTTGTTGAAAGCTGTTGATATTGATGTGATTTATTGAGTAAAATTATGTAGATGAAGGCGTTTACACGATAATTAAACGAAATCAGTGAATGTGTACACACACAACTGACAACAGAGCTCAACTAGCTCGAAAAAAACTGATTGTTTTCAAAATCTTTTACCGTTATGAAAATTTTGACCAAAAAAAATCACGATCACACACAATGAATTTAAATCAATTGCGAGAGGCAAATCGTATGAATTGTTCTGTTCAATTCAAGTTGCTTGTCTCAACTCTTGATGCTTGATGAACTGATCATTGGAAGCTCGGAAGCTTTTATACCGAAATCAAGTTGAATAAGAGAGAGAGAGACATACTCACACATGAGCTAAGCTTTGCTCTCAAATTGAATGCTCCTTTGCTCTCTCTTTCTCTCTCTCTCTTTCTCTCTCTCAGCCTCTTTTGCTCTCTTTCTCTCCCTCTTTCCCCTGATTTGTTTCAATTTTCATCATCATTATCAGCTACATATTCAGCTCTCTTTGCTCTTCATCCTCCAAAAATTTCCCCTCGATTATCATGCTCTCTGTAACTGTTGAAATGCTCTTTGGGATTAAAAGCATCCTTGAAATCAGATATGAAGATTCACTCTCTCTCCTCAGCATCAATAGTGGCCACTTTTGCTGCAATTTCATCAAAATTTTCAGTGGAGAGAGAGAAGATAGATGATGAGAATTTTTTTCCCTTCATTCCTATCCTCAATTTTTTTTGCCCTCTCTCTCTCTCTTTTCGATCCACTTCTCCCTGGATTCTTTTGCCAGCCGGTTCTGGTTGAATCAAGTCTCAATACTGGGAGAGATAGAGAAATGCCCAAATAGTTGAAATATTTTTCTACCATCACTTCAATTTTTTTTCCTCTCACTTGCTCATCTTTTTTCGCTCCTTCTTCTTCTTCTTCGTCGTCCTCTTCTTCTTGCTCTTTTTCTTCTTTCTTCCACCTTATTCACATCTGTCTAATAGGATTGCCTATGCCCACCATCAATTCAAGATTACACCTTGGGGGGCTCTTGTCAAACGTCCCATAATTAGAATGTACCTTTTTTTGTGCCACCATACCGCTAGATTTAGTCAATAAAAATTGGATCATGCTTTCGGGAGAACATAAAAATGGAATCTTCGGACTGGAACCACATGTTCAGGGAGAAGATGACTGAGATACTGGTATTCAAGAGAACAATTAGCATAAGAGGACTTGGACTTTTTCTGGTCAGGTCGAAGAGGCTGGTCCTTTGAGTGATCTCTCTCTCTCTCTCTCTCTCTCTCTCTCTCTCTCTCTCTCTCTCTCTCTCTCTCTTCTTTCCCCTCTCTGATAATTACTCAAATCAACCAATATTGTCTTCCGAAAAAGTGATTCATTATAACATTAGATAACCATATTAGGTGCACAAGTTTTCTCATAGCGTGCAGGCTGGGTACAGTCTTTAATTGTGTTCGTAAAACGCAACGTAAATAGGGGCGAATCCAATGTATATTATTATTTGGAAAAATGCTTATCAATGATCAGGCAGATAATCACTTTCACACTTTCTTTCGCTTGATGTTATGGCAAACTGCCGGTAACCAACCTCGAGAATGAGTGTGTGTGCTGAGAGGGAAGAGCCAGAGAAAGGCAAAGAGAGAGAGAGAGAAAAAATTATGATGAATACCGAATTGATAGTGCACATGTATTTATATGCACCAATCAAACCCGATCGATTGTCAAGATTAATCATTTTCATTTATAAACCCACTTCAAATTTGTCTATTTTGCGATACTTTCGTTCGATAATACCGATATTGAACTATTTCGATCTCTTTCTCTCTCACGATAATTCCTTTTCAAGTGCAAAAGGAGTGTAAAGGGATTGAAAGAGGAGTGAGAAAAGAAATGCTCATGGCAAAGGTTGAAGGTGTATAATATTATTCATGATGATGATGAGATCAGTGAATGGGTGATGATAATCATACTATTATGAATGAAAATTGATTATAATGAAAAATGATACGGGACAAGTGAGTGTGTGTGAGTGCTAGTGTGTTGGGAAGCTCATGAAATCGAGGAAAACAGTATGCATTACTATTAAAATAGGTTGGTAACGTTCCTCTCATATTACATGAATGAGAGAGTATACATAAAAAAGAATCCGAATTACGTTAAAATCATTTCGATAATTTAGTTGAGAGGATGATGATGGTGTTGATGATCACACTCAACATGTTGACCATGAGTGTGATGGAGTAAATGAATGCATCCATTGAAGCCTATTTTTCTTCTTCTCATAACGATAATAGTAATAATAATAATAAAGTGCTAACATCGAAATCGAGGAAACAAACAAGAGTATAGATTTACTGATACCTATTGCGTAGATAATATTTTTTGATCAATGTTATTAGAGATCAACTAGCATCTTCAAGGCGATACTACCAAAGAGAATACGTAAACCATCAAGTCACGCAATAAAATTCAATGAGCTCAATACAAACACCATTTCTTTGTTGCCAAAATCTTTAATCAAAGATTTTATGGTGAGAAAATTTTTAGAAATAAAAAAATAAAAAAAATTATCCCTCCTTAATTAACGATATCATCTCGAAAATTATCGATATGGTTGAAATTTTCATCTCCTGGGACATGGATATACACTCCGTGAACGAAAGAAGAATAGAGTACAACGTACTTGAATGAAAGTGTAATTCGAAACACACCATGAAAGTATTATTATATTTCTTTTGTATACGCATTCAGTTGAAGCTTGTAGGATCTGGTTTGACGCACACACATTCAGTTTATTGAGCAATTGATCTTGAAAAATATCGGGATCACTTAGTGTTGAGATCCCAGGAAACATTTGTTTCAGAATTTTAAAGTGTATTTTGTTCAAGATATTGTTATTAACGTCAGTATGTTACTTGGTTGTGCAATAAAAAAAGGGGAATTCTCTGTTCAATAAAGAAACATTTATTTTCTGCCTCTCTTAGCATAAATCAGTATAATAATTCACAAAAGTAGGTGCAAATAATCCCTTCATTTATTCGTGAATTTATTGGACGATGAGGAGGAGGTGTAGATGGCATAAATATACTTTCCGAATCACACCAGTTCATGTTTGTTGAGAAAGTGATTAAATCAGCTTTTAATTTTTAGCAATACAACAGAAACGCACAATTTGAATCACGCGCGCTTTGTAATGGCGCAAAAAATTTTTTTTTCTTTTATTACTGATTAAAATAAATTAAATCAAATTCACAGATTTCCTCGACGCAGAATGAATTCTTAAGGAATTCATCCAAATTTACTCAAATTTGAGAGATTATTTAACGTGACTGAAAAGAGATAAAAGAGATACTGCTTGTCGTGTTTTGATGGATATCTTATTTTTTGGTGATTTTGATGATTTAGTTACCATAAATCAACTTGATTAGTTGGTCTGGAATGAAATTCACCATGCTCTCGAAATTTCACAATGGGATGCTTAAAAATTATGAAACGATTAACGAGAGGATTAGATGCTTGAGATGATGATCTCTCCAATAAGTATGATTAAACC
Source organism: Brevipalpus yothersi (assembly GCA_003956705.1). Taxonomy (NCBI): domain Eukaryota; kingdom Metazoa; phylum Arthropoda; class Arachnida; order Trombidiformes; family Tenuipalpidae; genus Brevipalpus; species Brevipalpus yothersi. Next base: position 91,900 of record QZCP01000590.1, on the reverse strand, counting down.
GAAGAAAATACCAGAGAAAAGGAACAAAAAGAGTAGATGAGTATTCAAAGAGGTAATTTGTAGCCATATGGAGCTATTTTCGAAAGGATCTTTCCAACCAAGACATCTCCACTCTATGAGAGGATTTACCAGAGATCGCACCATATCAGTCATAGAAGCGGACTTGTGCTTTTTACCAAACACGTTAGCTTCAAGTGTTGCTTGAACCCTATGAATAGTCTCAACTTCAAACTTTGTCATTGGAGAGATATTTAAAATTACCTTTTCCTGATAAAAGTCCGCTTGAATCCCTTGCAAGAGTCATTCTTCAGACGATAAGGGAAGCTTAAAAGTTCCTCGCCTATGTTCTCTTTGCCGAAATGCATTTTATTTTTCCGTGTTGATAGAATACCACCACAGGAAAATAGGTTTATACCATCTGCAATGGACTTTAGCGTAAATATAACCTTTGGAACTTTGGAGAATTCCTGGGCAAGATTATAGGATAAATCGTCGGAGAGAAAACATTTTTCGACACCAATTGAGAGAGCTTTTTGCCAAATTTTTTGCTTCACAGGATTTTGACTTTCTGAAAAAATTGTATATGTTCCGTCAAATTTTCTCCACATTGGCCTGAATTTTGAGGCACGAGGATCGAGAACGTTCTCCAGATGATCAATCATGAAGGGTTTCTCACCGATAACTAAATCAGTGCTGATCAAAGAATTCATTATACTGAATAGGAAAAACATGAAAATTGCTATGGCTGCAGTGATCGCTCTAGCCTGGTTTGGTTCCCTTGAAGGAAAGTGCTGGAAAAAATAAAATTTAAAACTCATCCAAATAATGTCTGGAATTTTCCTGAATCCATTTGAAAATGAGAAGGTTCGATTGAGTATATATTTTAGAACCAACCAAAGTATCACGATCAGTAATCCACAATGCCAGATTTTCCAATTCAAGAGACCAAATAAATTTTGCGATTTTTCATACATCAGTGGAGCATATGTAAGCATGACAATTTTCTCTTCGATCATTCCTGGAGATAGTTCAAAATCAGGATTTTGAGATGAAAAACTTCTCCATAGTGGGATGATCTCAATTTTCTTCAGAAGAGAAGCAGAGATAGAAAAAATGAATCAATCAAAATCTTATCCACCAATATTACCTCATTCTGGAATAACTTATCGACATCTGAAATAACAATCTCTCCAACATCCAAAAAAATCATTCTTTAAAAAACAATCAAGATCAGTTGAATTAACCAAAAAATATTAAACAGATTTTTAAAAATGTGGGATCCGAAATGTTTCTTCAAAACCTCACCTGATAGATGCATCTTCAAACCAGGAAGCAAATCTTGCTGCATTTTTGGGCTCAGAAATGATTCTTCCATGCTCAGTTTGGACTTCAAAAAGGGGAGAAATCTAAAATATAGATAGAGTTGAATTAGTCTAGCGATCTCACTAGGACCATTTCAATTAATCTGTACTCACTGAAAATATGACCCATGTCAAATTGCACAGCATCTTACTTTATTTATAGAGAAAATTATCAATTAGCCTAGTCTTAACTAGAAATAAACTAGGACTCATAAACATTCTTAAATTTGAGCTCTTGGCAATGAAAACCAGATCGAATTGTGTAGAAACTAACAATTCAGTGACAGTATGTTCATTTTCATAGCTCATTAAAGTTTCGCTAAAAAAAACAAAGTAACAAACAAACAAAAACAAAAAAAGTGTCCTGGCACAGGATTATCGATGACTTTTGAAGCTATACACGCTCTCATAGGCAGTTCATAGTTTTATCGAGTTCGAAGCTCTTTTTTATTTGATTACACCACAATAATTAAAGTTTTAGCATAATGATGCTGCAGCTGGTGTATCCACAGATATTCACACCGAGTCTTTACCGAGCTCGATCAATCGATTTCTTGGATATATTCTCATTGTGTTTATTCTTGTATCTCAGTCTGCCCATTCAAATATTGGCAAAATTCACGGTCAAAATGACCTCAAATCTCTTAAAAAGTAATTATTCAGGACTAGATTGAACAGTATCAGAAATGTTAATCATTAGATTATTGGATTCTTCTAGATTTTAAAACTAATTCACATTTGGATATCTATTTTCTAGATTCGCATTTGATTTATGCATACCCCCCCCTATTTGGGCCTCACTAAACTGGATCCGAAAATATTTCCCTATTCTTAAGCCTGAGTGGAAAAAAATTAAGGTCCCCTAGTAAAATTGATGGAACTAATGTGAAGCGCTCACACCTACTGTTCTAAAATCTAAAGAATCTGATAGTAAATCGTATGTACTTATTGGAATCATATCGAATGTTAAGCTTAATGTACCTCATCATTGATTCACCTGTGAGCGAAATGGATTGGTATTTATATTTATATTCATCTATGTAAGCTTCTTTACAAGTCTCCTGAGCATTCCTTGAGATTATTGTCCATTAAAGTTTCTCTAAAACTCTCACATTCAATCTATTAATAGTTATACATGTAGTTTCTAGAAGACAAATTGACTGGATAAAATTGATCAAGTGGTAGAATTTTCATTCTCCTGGTTAATAAGAGTTTTTCTAAGAGGAACAATAGAAGGTAACTTTTATGGAATGAGGTGCCCAATTGACATTTAGAGCTGAATGTTCTAAAATAGTTTTATTTCGCACGGTCTTTTAAAATTCCCAGTGACACCTTTCCACTTGACCAAATTCATTGAAAAATGGATGAGATTGCGCAATTTTTTACTGACATTTTCTCTTGTGTATTAAATCCAAAAAATCATTACCGATTACTCAGTTCCTCTCATCAATTTCGAAACTGAGTCTTTCAATTCGAATCGCAGAGAAATCAACAGACTGAAAATTTAAGGAAAGGAATCTGCTCAAGGAAATTATTGAGCTAGAATGATCAGCCAATATAGTTAGAAGTTTTATGCGATTTCTTTGGGTGTTTTGTACCACTATCTTGTTCATGAGAGTCCCTTGTCCAGCAACATGAATCAATTTCATTACATTATTCTCCAAAAAAGATTCTCCAAATTATACACCGAAGAATAAATCAATCAGCCAAGAGAGTAATCAGAATTATTTCGAATCTAGAACTTGTAAGTACATCAATCGGAGGAGAATATTCGAGATAAGTCAGATTAGGAAAGATCTCCTAATCGATCTTTTATCCCCAGCCAATTCAATGTTTCATTCAGTAATGGTTTTCGATGAATATTTTACGAGTTCTCTGCGAATTAATTTAGAACTTTCATTTCTTATATCATATACTCTGTAAATGTCATCTAATATAAATGAACATGGTACCGATTGTTCATTGCAACTATAGTATCTCATACTTCTGACCAAATTGTACCACTATTTATTTTAATGATACCCAATAACTTGGTACCTAGTAAACCTGGTAAAACTTGTTGAAAAATCTTTTCAGTTGAAAAAAATGAATCTTGATGCCCTATCCTGTACTCTCACATTTAGAGACCCAAAAAATCAATCGAAATTCTATTCAATGAATAAAAAGAAACAACAAAAATGTGGTTTATATATCTTGCTGCTGAGAATGGAGATTAAAAACACACCAATGGTACAGTTTGAAAGAAGCGTACAAATTTTCCAAAAAACAGAGATCGAATAGAATTGAGAAATTCTAACATAGTTTTTCGAATTCAATGAACTCCTTGATCAGCCCTGAATTTCTGTTGACAATCATCAAATTAAAATTCAATGAATTGTAGTTTAACTTATGGTGTTTTTTCGGTGAGTAATGAATAATATTTGATATCAGTGTTCAAATGAAATATCTAAATACCAAGTATTCAAGATGCTTGCCAGTTATTTAAATCATGTTCTAATGATCTAGACTTGACTGATTACTCCTTCTTAGGCTGTACCATTTCTTACAACTGAGGTCAGAGATGGGAAACACTATTTCAGTCTCAATAAGTTTCAAGATTTGATGTCCTGGATTGAGAGTTCAGGACCGGTGAGGTAACTAACAATTAGCTTTATTTATATTTATATTTTGTAAATTTATTGATAGTCTGAATTTATTCAAATCATTTCTTTTGAAAATTCAATAGAACAACCGCAATTCATATTGGAGATATTACTGATCACAGTGATAAGCAATTCATTGGAATGAAAGTAAGTTCAAAATTTTTGTTGCTAAAAATTTACTTAACCCATGGAAAACTTTATACTTTATACTTTTCAGGAAGTAGAAGTTTTTCCTCTATTTGCACCTTATTCTTCGAAAGATTCTCGATTTGATCTATCACCACCAATGGATGAGCAAAAAATTGTCATTCTATCTCTTGCTCCTGAACCACGGATAGAAGTCAGAGATATTCTGAGTTTAATTGACTGGATGCTAGTGTTGTACGGAGGATTGGCGGTTCTTACCGTCTTAATCCTCAAATTTTTCCTCATTTGGGCAGAATTGAGAGAGATGAGATTCAAAAATCTATTCAATTCTTTCTGGTATTCTGTGGAACTGTTCTTTCACCAAAATTTTCGTGCCACAAGCTTAATGGGATACAAGACTCTGATGTTCAGCATTACCCTTTTCATAGCATTATTTTTCATCATTCTGGGCTGTAATATGAACACCGATCTAGTTATACAAAGAAAACCATTCACGATTGACACCCTGGAAGATGTTCTCGACCCTAAGGCACAAAGCTTCAGGCCAATATGGAGAAAATATGGAGGCGTACACACAATATTTTCCAAAAGTTCCTCACCAACCAAGCAAAAAATTTGGCAAAAAGCTCTATCAATTGGAATTAATGAGTGTCTCGCAGATGATGATATCTTCAGAGCTGCTAATATAGCAAAAAAGTATTCGAAAACACCAACAGTGGCCTTTTTGATGGAAAAGACTGCAATTGGTCTGATAAAATTTGGCTGCTCTGGATCTTGGACTGGTGAAAATGTGGCCCATATTGGAACTGAGGAAGTTGGACGACAACTTCTAGGAGCACCAATCATTCTCCACAATGATTCGTGTAAAGAATACAAGAGAAAGTACATAGAGAAAAGGTATGTCGCGTATCACAACCAATCAAGAATTTTTCATAATGACACTCAAATTGGGAGTATTTCTAATTAAGATTTAAATTCCATTCAGGGCTCAGATTTTTCTCGCAGCTAAGGTAATGAATTCCATGCAGCTTGGTGCATTGATCCTGGAGGTGTTGAGAATATATATTAAGCCGTCAGAAAGTTGGCAGTGTTTCGGCTTCAAGGATCCTTTCGATTCATCTGAATGGCTACCAATCACAATCACCAATGTTGTCCCGCTCTTTCTACTTTTCTTTCTAGGACTCATGATCTGCTTTACTGTTTTGATCTTTGAGATTATTTTCTTTGAAGTATCATCAAGACTCAAGAATAATAAGAGATTCATTCAAGATGAGCTCTCAGAATGGAAATTTATCTATTTCAGATACAATTGAAATCTATCTATCGATTTCAATGCAATAAATCAGGCTATCCATATGAATGCTCTGTTGCTGTTTATTTTGAGCTATCATGATCAAAATCTTCAAGAACAAGAAAGAAATGTGAGACTGGTTTCATTTCCAATTGTTGATGGACTTTTGAGGGTCTCAAACAACGGATACAATTCAAGAGACCAAATTCATTTTCATTCTTCTATTCTGAAGCTTGAGTTCATGGATTCCATTCTCACATATGGGAATGCTTGCAAAACAGAGAAAAAAAGCAAGGATAGTCATCTGATATTCAAAGTCATGATTCGGTGGAAGTCTGGTTAGGTTCTTCGAAAGAATCGATGTGACCTGGGCATCATCGATTCTCCTATTGAGCCCTAGAGGCTTTTTTAGCAATTTTTTTGAATAGATGATTTCAAAAATAAATGATTGAGAAAATTTGTTGCAAAAAAGGTGTAAAATATAGAATATTAGGCAGTGATAAGGTACTTTAAACTTCTATACTGGTGATCCAAGATGTTCCAACCAGAGTTATAGCCTACCCTCTCTTGATGTAAGATTCCTTTAAGGTCCTTAATGGATCTTTTCTTAGATGATAATTGACAATCATGTGAGCTCAATTCAAACAATGTTTCCTCTTCATATGAAGTTTGCTCGTTGAGCCTACTTTCAATCCAATAAAAAGAGATGTCATCAATTCTTGAACCATAATAGAGAACCAATTCGTGGTCTGATTGAATGTACGCTCAAATAATCAATATTCAAATAATCATCATTCATCAGACATTTATCTAGACAGCATTCTTGACAGCTATCTTCCAGGTTTTCTTTTATTGTTGAGAAGCTTTCTAAAAACACTGTATGTATGTATTGTTTGTATTCCAGAATGCTTTCTCTACATTGGAATATAGTCGGCTGCTCAATAATCTACAAAATCTTAAAGTTTGTCGATTGTGGATGATCTTTGGACGAATAAATCAGTGCTGAAGTAGTAACCCAGTAACTTCAGAGAGTAGAAATGACAACATCTTAGATTGGTTATTTTGGAAAGTTTGAAATTATCATTGAAAAGAATTATAAACCATAACTGATCCTCTCTGACAATCTCAACTAACGGAAAGGTAGCGTTAATCAACAGGATGAGAATCTTTCTATGGACGTTATACATGGAGAATAGATTTGAATCATGGAAAACCCTGGAAAATCTGACTCGGGACTTCTAAAAGAACCAATTTGCCCCAAAACAAATCCACAATGTTCTGTCATTATTTATTCTGGAATGTGGTGATGAAAGTATTGTTGTAGAATATATATCAGCTCGAAGAAGCAGATTCGCGACTTCCACAGCTCTGAAAGCCAATTACTCCTCTTCGATAACCTACAAGGCTGAAGGGTGGCTATCAGGCGAAGAAACCTATTTGGGTCGAGACAGACACTGACTTGTGAGTGCTAGAAGTGCAAGACAAATCACTGACTTGCGAGTGAAAGTTAATTAAAAGATTAACTGAGATGATGAAATCTGACCACACAATAGGACAAAGTTTCAACTGAACTGAGTGGGTGTAACTAGTTTGTATCGACACTAAGATCGAGTGGCTTTTTTTATAGCAATCGAAGGGGAGAGAGGATATAGTTCATCGCAGACTGAGGCCACTCATTGGCTGAAGACAATTCTCTCATGGGGAGAACAAGTGCCGAAGGTACAGAGAGCACACGAAAATTGAGACAAAAGAAAGCATGGAAGAGTGAATATTAATGAATTTAATAGGTTGAATAGATTGAATAAATGAGAAAGAGAGAGCCAGAAGCTAAGGTTTCATCAAAGAGGATTGCTGGTCACAGTGTAATAACGCGCAAGAATGAAAGTGGGAGCAATTTTATTTGAATTCATTACATTATTAGTTGCGAGAGTTACAAGCATTCCCAACAAGATTTCAGGTGTACAGGGCCATGTAGAGGAGCAAACTTTATTTCATTTTTTTGACGTGGATTTCAATTTATGAATTGCGATCTCACAAATAAGTATAATCAAACTCAGTGCTATACTGAGAAAAAAGAACAAGAATAGCCACTCAGTATTCAATGTGGTGATCTGGAGCCAATCTGGCTTCTCAAAAGGATCGACATGACCCAAGCATCTCCAATCTTGCTCTGAACTGGTGAAACTTTTAGCAATATCTCTGCAAGCTGAGTCCCAAAATATCTCACTGACAAGATTCGCTTCACGCATCGTCGAGAACCTAGTGAGTTGGAGCAATTATATAATTTTTATATGCACGATGGTGAGTCAAAATGGTAATTACGATAATCGAAAATGGAACCATGCCTATACCTCTTCTTGACAAAAGACTCCTTCCTTGCCCTACACGAATCGTTCTTCAGACGGATTGGTAATCCTATCAGCTCTGTTCCAACAATCTCCTTGCCGATATGAACTTTCTTTTTTGGGCCCATCTCCAATCCACCACAATGGAATGCCTTGGCTACTCGTGCAAACAGGTGAAGTAAAAAACCAACTCGTGGTTTGGCCGAATACGCACTGAATAAAGCAATATTCGAATGATCATCACTTACCAGACATTTATCCAGTCCCATTTTGACGGCTTTCTTCCAAATTTTTTGCCTGATAGGTGATGAACTCTTTGCAAAAGTTAAATGGATCCCTGTGGGCTTTCTCCACAGCGGAAAATACTCGGCTGCTCGAGGGTCGAGAACATCTTCGAGCTTATCGATTATGAATGGTCTCTTCTGGACAACTAGATCACTGCTGATATAGCAGCCCAATATGGTCATAAAGAAGAGAAGGAATATGGCAGCACTTAGACTCAGTATTTTGAGAGGTCTAGAGTCATCATTGGCAAAAGTTCGCTGAAAGAAAAGCTTGACAGCATTCCATATTACGCGAGATAGGCTTCTGAACCTGTTATCCTGAGACAGATTCATTTTGAGAAAGAATCTAAGGATCAAGATGGTTATAATCATGAACCAACCATAGACACATATTCTCCAATCCCAGAAATTCAGAACATTGGTCGGCTCCATGATAGTCTCAGGTGCCAATGATAACATCACAATCTTCTGATTTGTGAAAACGGGTGATACTTCATACAGAGGATTTTTTGATGGATAAGAGACAAATATTGGAAAAATTTCTATTCCCTGTTGAACAATAGATCAGATGATGGGCATCACAATGTTTAGGTTGATATAAACCATACTCACTTCTTCTTGATTAAACCATTTTTCGCCGGAAACTCTCAAGTCGCCGACAGGACTTGCCACCAATCTAGAAGAAAGACACTAGAACTTCAGGATTTTTCCCTTGGGTTGAACACATTGGATTCAAGAAAGCTCATTTCCACAGAAAACTTGGATAATGGAATAGCTTTCCATTACAGATTTTGTCGCGCATCACGCGTCTATTTTGCCTATTTCGATAAATATACAGAATCAATTGAGAATTTAGGTGATCTCACCTCACAGGACCATCGAACCATTCAGTAGCTTGACTGATCTTTCGATAAGGAATCAGAGCCTTGCCGTTTTTTATCTCTATTGTAAGAATCGGAAATAACTGTGGAAATATTTTGCATATAACTCAGTGAAAATTTGAGGTTTCAAATATTGCTCAAACGCATTACTTCAGCCGTTCTCAATAATGTACTCACCGAGAAAATTCCAAGAGTAACATTGCAGATCATGACTGATCCTCATGAAAATTCTCACTAAGTGTGAAATTTTTTTTCTGAGGACTTTATTCTTCCAGTACTCTCTCCTGATCAATCCACAATCTCCAGGCTAAACTAAATACTTGATATACTTTATCTATGACATAAAAGATGAATGCCTATGTAATCGTCACCTGCATTGTCTTCTCTTTAACCTCACCAATCAAAATATCGATCATATGTTCATTTTACTTTGGATATGAATTCTTCCAAAACTTTCATACCTTGTATACCTGTTTCAATAAATCTGACTATTGTTGCGCAACAAATAAAAGAGAAACTATACCAAAAACAAGCGTTTTCTTTGTTCCCACCCATCTGAGATCGATTCCACTCTTACTCATTGTGGAGATACATTATATTTGTGATCTAACCATAAATTTGATCAGGATAGTTATTGCCGGGAGTAAAATCTCGGTATATTCTATGAATTGATAACAATGATGTTCAGAAACTACAGTGAACCTCAGGGAATCAGAAACGCTTCGAAATGTGGAGATTTTCATGGCTCTCAACTGTCCAAAATTACGATCACCTAGGCTGGACTTCAAATCAAAGAGTGACTGAGTGGGTTCCCGACGATTGTTATCCAACATTGGAATGCTTTCATGATCAAAATTAAGCTCATCTCTTTACTCCTTCAATTATTATTTCCTAACCTAATCGAAAAACTGTTTAATTAATCCAAATACTAGGTGGAATTATACCACCCAAGTTCTGCCAATGAAATTTTTCAAGCTGTTGAACTGTTATCATAGTTTGCTAGTGAAACTGGTCCAGTTCAAAAGCGACATCGTTAATTTGTAACTCAAATTCAATTCATGTGTGGAGAGTGAATCAAAATGTCACGGAACTATGCTAAAGTTTCTGCCAGAATTTTTTCTCTCATCCTCCAAAAATATGATCAGTGAATAAAATGTCAGTGGAAATGAAAATTTTACCCTTGCAAAAAGTATGAAGGTTGGTCAACCTGATCAAGGATGTTTTTATCTGAAAAACAATCTTTTTTCAATCGAGGAGCATTGTATGAGTCGATTCGTAATTATGGATTGCGGAAAGGTGATTTATTGATAGTGAAACTTATCCGAATTTCTATCACTTGCTGATTGATGAATTCTATCATGAGAGGTCTTAAACGGTATCATACCCCTCCTTTTGATGAGAGCCTTTTTCTATCTTCCTTCATGAATCCCTTTTTCTTTGGATTACTTGGTTGGTTGATTGGTAATTCTAGGACGATTCTACGATTCTGCTAGGACAATTGTCTTTCCTAAGTGAACCCTGTTCTAGCTTCGATCCCCCATAATTAAATTCTCTAAGGATTCACTTGGAATGCCTTCGGTTCTTTTACCATCATGATTTGTGATTCGTGATCCAAAAAAAACTGATTTGTGGCTGAGAATCAAGCTGTATGAGCTCTTCTTTGATCGTTCCAAAATCTTCGAGTTCAATAAAATACTTGGAGCATAAAATGATGTGTGAGTGTTTGTGGAAATTCATCACATATGTTCTTTTCACTCTATCCCCATCGATCAAGGATATCAATACTGTATCAAGGCTATGTAATAGAGTAATGAATTCTACCCTCTACAATTGGTTCAGCAGATCTGGCAATCGTTACCTAATGGATACAAGAAATAATTTATCAAAAACAGCTGTGTTCTATATTCCTATTCACTTGAGATCTATCTTAATAATTTCCACCTATTGCAGAGATGTATCGCACTTGTGATCAAATTGTTCTTTAGCAAAAAAGCCTTCAACGCGAGGGGACTGACTTTCAGTGAGCCCGATGAATTGTCACCAAGGTTATTGAGAACTCAATTAACCTCTAGAGAACTGGAAATGCTTCAAATATAGGGACCTTTTCTATACTTAATCACAAAAAACCAATGACAACCACTAGACCATCTTTTTCGGGAATGATAGAATTCGAATGAAAGGAAATATTTCTGAAAATGGGCAGTGATGGAGGCTCATTGAAGCATATTATCATATCACAACTTTTCTCTCCAAGACAGCAATTGGAATCAGGCGACTATTTGTTCAAACCTCTTGTTTTTTTGCTTTAGATTTATCGATCCAGGTATGCGGATTGAGCTATTATATGTAGAGAGCAAACTATCCGATCAGTTTCTGATAAGAATTGAATGAAGCCCTTCAAGAACGACAATAGCTTCACTTCCACTTTGGAGAATCTCTCAAGCTCAGAGTCGAGTTTCAGGAATTGAGGAACTCATCTCATTCGTTCTTCTTTAACTCGTACTGTCTTGAAGATTTTATCCAACTTACTGGACAGAAGTATAAATCCCCCAAAAGAGTGATTGCCACGAGCTCCTGGAATCGTGAAAATCGTATTGTTTATTGGTATTTATTATTGGCTAAAATATTTGAGTTTTCATGATTAAAGTCTCTTATTATGAGAGATAGTAATAGAAAAAGAAAAACGAAGAAACCAATTTGATTCAAGCCCGCTTGTAGAGAGCTTAGGCAAAAACAACAACGGATCAACAACGAATCAGATTTATCAGAATCAGATAGAATTACATTTTTTTTTGGCTCCAAAATCAAACTAACAACATGTAGATAAATTTATTTTTCTCAGGAAATGCGAGTAATTTCTCTATTTGCCCCTAGTATGGAGAAAAAAGGCAAACCTGATCAATAATCAATCAATAATTCGACTTGATCTAGAGAAGCTTGCAGTTTTCCTGGTAATGAACATAATTCACAGAAACTAGAACGTATTCTCTGTCCTCGATCCCAAACTGATCTTATGAATTATATTCTCACAGATGAGAATAAACAAACCAAGTGCTAAGCCGAAGGAATAGAATAAAAAGAGCCAGTAAGTATTCAAAGTGCTAATCTGGAGCCAATTATTCGTTTCGAAACGATCCACATGTCCTAAACATCTCCAATCCTGTGCTGAGCCCATAGCACTCTTGGCTAGTTGTTGGATTGATGAGTCCCAGAATCTGTCATTGACGTAATTCGCTTCAAAAATCTTGTAAAATCTAGAAAATATGCCAGATCCTGTTATTTTGACTAGTCAACCAGCATAACATGTGCACACTGATAAATAGAAAGTTTCCATTCTCCTACCTCTTCTTGAGAAAAGACTTCTTCGACATCTTACATGAATCGTTTTTCATGCGAAGGGGTAAACCCATGAGTTCGGTTCCAATAATCTCTTTCCCGATATGAACTTTGATGTTCGATCCTATCCCCAATCCACTACAATGGTATGCCTTCAATCCTTGTGCCAGAACGACAAGTACAAAACCGATTCGTGGATGAGTTGAGTAGGGGCTAAAATGAGCAAAATTTGAATAATCGTCATCCAAGAGACACTTATCAATTCCAGTTTTGACTGCTTTGCTCCAGATTTTCTGTTTTACTGCAGAAGAGCTTTTCGAAAACAGTTTGTGTGTTCCAGAATATTTTCGCCACACTGGGATATAGTCAGCTGCTCGAGGATCGAGAACATCTTCGAGTTTGTCGATTGTGAATGGTTTTCTCTGAACTACCAAATCAGTGCTGATATAACAGCTCAATATAGTGAGGAAGAAAAATATGAATAGTGCAGCACTCAGGCTCAGTATCTTGAGAGGTCCGGAATTGTTTTTAGGAAAGATTCGCTGCAACAAGAGCTTCACAGCATCCCAAATGATATGAGATAGCGTTTCAAATTTGATTGTTGACGAGAACCCTGGATTTAAGGAAAATTTCATGATCATGATGCTTGAAAGCGTGAGCAAACTGATGGAAAAGATTTTCCAATTCCAAGAATTCAGAATATTGTTTGGCTCTATTTCAGCCTCCGGTGCCCCTGTTAGCATCACAATTTTCTGATCTGCAAGGATGGGTGATATTTCATAGCGGGGGTCTAATGAAGAGAAGGGGACCAAGATTGGGAAGAGGTCTACCCCCTGTTGAACAATGAATTAGAGGATCCGGTCAATTGAGTTCAACTGTGACCATACTCACTTTTACTTTGGAGAACCATTTTTCATCAGAATCTTTGATGTCACCTAGATGAACTGGAACCATTCTAAATTGGAAATTTTAAAAAACACTCCTGTATGATATACATAGTATTGAAGAAATCTTATGAGATATATTCCATTGATATTGGTATTTCAACCATCACGCGAAAATAATTATCAACCAAAAATGACCTTACCTCATGGAGCCATCAAGCCATCTCACAAAATGTGCTGTTTTCTTAACAGGTATAATAGCCTTACCATTTTCAATTTCAATGGTAAACAGAGGAAATATCTGTTAAAATATATTCATAAATAATTATAAGAATATGAATGTACTGGGTAATTGATGTCCAACAATGTACTCACTGAAAAAAGTCCATATGTAAAGTTACAAATCATGGCTGAACCTCATAAACAGTCTTCACTGAGGGAAAAATTAATTCTACTGGGAAATTATTGCTTCTAATAACTCTCTCATTCGACAACCCTATGGCATGAATAGAACAGATAAAACATTCAAGATGAATACTTGATACATCACACCGTTCATAGCTCAGGAGGTGAATGTCTGTGGAAACTTTATCAAATGGATTCTTCTTACTCTACTCTGACAAGTCAAATATACCAACTATATACTCAGGTAACTTTGAATATTAGATTAAATTGTATTTTAATACTTCTGAAGCAACGATAAGCTGTCTCATAAATAGTTTAAAACAATTTTTACTATTGTTTAACAAAATTTACAGGGAAAAAATATGAAAAACAGATGTGTCAAATATTCCAATAGATTCGAGATCCATACTAATGGTTCTCATTCAGTATTGAGATGCTCTATATTTGTGATGAGATCACTTCTTCTACAAAGATAGGAGCTAAAATGGAGAAAAAAGAATATGAATAGACAAAGAGTAGCAAAAAATTAATTAGAAAATCATCATGTTTGAGTCTTTGAGCATTTCAATGACTCTTTGATCTCTATACACTCTCTATGGACAACTCCTTGTGATGATTCTCTGAGCACCAAGTTTCTTACTCTCTTCTCACATGATATTTTATGAACTGGGAAATTAGAAAAAGAATTATTTTCATTTCAACAGCTACCAGTTGATCATACCTTGTTTTCAACCATGAAGTGATAAAACTTCTCATCATCCATCCTTCAGAATTGCTAGTGAGCACCGAACTTTTTCGCTTTTGGTTTTTGAAACATTGAGGATCAACACTCTTTCCTATCACAAGAAGAGTAATTCTCTCACATGTGATACATAAACCACAAATTTTCCTTTTCGCTTTATGATGTCGCTTGAAGAGCCTTGATGACCATCCTAATGAGAACGGAAAGTTCAATGAGCCCTCTTAGCCAGCGAGCTCAACTGCTTCTTCTCAGATTCCAACTAAATGAGAGAATTGAGCCCTCCGATTATCTTCTTCATCCGATTCTCAATCAGATCAAGTTTTTCACGATTATTCAATCACATCAGTTCAAGATTTCCTCCATTCTTTTTGAACGATTCAAACATATCCCTTTTTTGATGATAACGCTTATGGCTGGCTGTGTAGCATTAAATTCGATAGCTAATTCACTTTGACTTCGTCCCTCATCAAACAATTGTATCACTTTGAGTTTCTCACGAGAAATCAAACAAATCGAATGATTCAGATCATCTGAATCAATGCGCCAGAATTTGTATCCATCTCACAAGTTCATCACAATCAGAGGAGATGAAAAATGAGAGGGAAAATAGCTATCTGTGGAGATGACATTTGAGTTATAAATAACAGAGGAACCTGCTCTAAGTGGAGATTATTTATGGAGATCAAATATGATCTGTAACTTAACATTAGGATTCTCTTCTGTGAGTATCTTATAGGAAAAGAATCTTATTATTGTGTTCTAGCAATAGTTCCATCATTGAATGTCCTGTAGTGAGGGTTTTGTAATGTAATTGAGTAGTTTTCGGTAAGATATTCGTTTTGTTCAGGAATCTATCGATAATCTCATCTCCCTTATCATTCAATTTTAATTGAGCTTCCAGGAGCTCTATCGTACTTATCATTTGAGATATCGTAGATCATAGTGACATGCAGGCCATCAGAAGGAGAGTAAGTATCTGAATATGTTCAACATGTTGATAACTTTATATTCCCCAGGAAGTTCAAGTTATTTCTCTATCTGCTCCTCGTATAGAAAGAAAAAAGACAAACCTGATCAATGATCAATCAATAATTCAATTTGATCAAGAGAAGCTTGCAGTTTTCCTAGCAATGAACATAATTCATAGAAACTAGAACGTATTCTCTGTCCTCGATACCAGACCAAGCTTATGAATCATATTATCACGGATGAGAATAAACAAACCAAGTGCTAAGCCAAAAAATAGAATATGAAGAGCCATTTAGTATTCAGAGTGCTGATCTGGAGCCAATTGTTCGTTTCGAAATGATCCACATGTCCCAAACATCGCCAATCCTCTGCTGAGCTGATAGCACTCCTGGATATTACTTTGATTGATGAGTCCCAAAATATGTCACTGACGTGATTCGCTTCAAAAATCTTGTAAAATCTAGAAAATATGCCAGATCCTGTTATTTTGACTAGTCAACCAGCATAACATGTGCACACTGATAAATAGAAAGTTTCCATTCTCCTACCTCTTCTTGAGAAAAGACTTCTTCGACATCTTACATGAATCGTTTTTCATGCGAAGGGGTAAACCCATGAGTTCGGTTCCAATAATCTCTTTCCCGATATGAACTTTGATGTTCGATCCTATCCCCAATCCACTACAATGGTATGCCTTCAATCCTTGTGCCAGAACGACAAGTACAAAACCGATTCGTGGATGAGTTGAGTAGGGGCTAAAATGAGCAAAATTTGAATAATCGTCATCCAAGAGACACTTATCAATTCCAGTTTTGACTGCTTTGCTCCAGATTTTCTGTTTTACTGCAGAAGAGCTTTTCGAAAACAGTTTGTGTATTCCAGAATATTTTCGCCACACTGGGATATCGTCAGCTGCTCGAGGATCGAGAACATCTTCGAGTTTGTCGATTGTGAATGGTTTTCTCTGAACTACCAAATCAGTGCTGATATAACAGCTCAATATGGTGAGGAAGAAAAATATGAATAGGGCAGCACTCAGGCTCAGTATCTTGAGAGGTCCGGAATTGTTTTTAGGAAAGATTCGCTGCAACAAGAGCTTCACAGCATCCCAAATGATATGAGATAGCGTTTCAAATTTGATTGTTGACGAGAACCCTGGATTTAAGGAAAATTTCATGATCACGATGCTTGAAAGCGCAAGCAAACTAATGGAAAAGATTTTCCAATTCCAAGAATTCAGAATATTGTTTTATTCGAGAAATTATTTCTCATTTCCTCTCATCACTTTCGAAACTGAGTCCTCTAATCTAAATATCAGCAGAGAAATCAATAAACTAGATCGACCAGTGAGTATAGTTAGAAGTTTTGTGCACTTTCTTTTGGTGTTTCATACTACAAAAGTACTACACGAGAGTCCTTTCGAAAGATCGATCCCTGATCAACTTTATCATAATATTCTCCCAAAATTCTTTAAATTATACATTATACACGTAAGAATAAATCAATCTTCCAAGAGAGTACTTGGAGTTATCTCGAATATAGTATTTGTGAGTATACGTTAATCGGAGGAGAATATTCGAGAGAAAACAGATCAGGAAAGATCTCCTAATCAGTCGTTTACATTTACGTTTTTGTATCACTAGTAAATTCAATGTTTCATTCAATAATAGTTTTCGATGAATATTTTACTAGTTCTCTACGAACTGAGTTAGAACTTTCATTCCATATACTCTTGGCATATCATCTAATATAAATGAACATGGTACCGATTGTTCATCAAAAATGTGACGATTCATGCTCCTGACCAAATGTACCACTATTCATTCTACTGATACTCAGTAACTTGGTACCTAGTAAACCTAGTAAAACTTGCTGAAAAATATTTCCAGTTAAGAAAGATGAATCTTGATGCCCTATTCTGTACTCTCACATTTAGAGACCAAAAAATCAATCGAAATTCTATTCAATGAATAAAAAGGAACAACAAAAATGTGGTTTAGATGTCTTGTTGCAGAGAATGGAGATTCAAAACGCACCAACAATTGTACAGTTTGAAAGAAGCGTTCAAATTTTTCAAAAAACAGAGATCGAATAGAATTGAGGAATTCTAATATAGTTTTTCGAATTGAATGAACAAGCTCGTTGATCAGCCCTGAATTTCTGTTGGTAATCATCGAATTAAAACTCAATGAATTGTAGTTTGACTTATGGTGTTTTTTCGGTGAGTAACAGATAATATTTGATAATAATAGTATTCAAATGAAATACCTGAATACCAAATATTCAAGATGCTTGCGAGTTATTTAAATCATGTTCTAATGATCTAGACATTACTGATTACTGCTTCTTAGGCTTTACCATGGCTTACAACTGAGGTAAGCGATGGGAAACACTATTTCAGTCTCAAAAAGTTTCAAGATTTGATGTCCTGGATTGAAGGTTCAGGGTCTGTGAGGTAACTGACAAGTAACTTTATTTATATTCATATTTTTTCATATTTTGTAAATCTATTGATAGCCTGGATTTATTCAAATCATTTTTTTGAAAATTCAATAGAACAACTGTAATTCATATTGGAGATATTATCGATCACAGTGATAAACGATTCATTGGAATGAAAGTAAGTTTAAAATTTTTATTGTTAAAAATTTACTTAACACATAGAAAACTTTATACTTTTCAGGAAGTAGAGCTTTTTCCTCTATTTGCATCTTATTCCTCAAAAGATTCTCGATTTGATATATCACCACCAATGGATGAGGAGAAAATTGTCATTCTTTCGCTTGCTCCTGAGCCACGGATAGAAGTCAGAGATATTCTGAGTTTGATTGACTGGATGCGAGTGCTGTACGGATTATTGGCTGTTCTCACCGTCTTAGTTCTCAAATTTTTCTTCATTTGGGCAGAATTGAGAGGAATGAGATTTGAAAATCTATTCAATTCTTTCTGGTATTCTGTGGAACTGTTCTTTCACC
Source organism: Brevipalpus yothersi (assembly GCA_003956705.1). Classification (NCBI taxonomy): domain Eukaryota; kingdom Metazoa; phylum Arthropoda; class Arachnida; order Trombidiformes; family Tenuipalpidae; genus Brevipalpus; species Brevipalpus yothersi. The sequence continues at coordinate 73,638 of QZCP01000590.1, read as the reverse complement.
AAAATTTTCGTGCCACAAGCTTAATGGGATACAAGACTCTGATGTTCAGCATTACCCTTTTCATAGCATTATTTTTCATCATTCTGGGCTGTAATATGAACACCGATCTAGTTATACAAAGAAAACCATTCACGATTGACACCCTGGAAGATGTTCTCGACCCTAAGGCACAAAACTTCAGGCCAATATGGAGAAAATATGGAGGCGTACACACAATATTTTCCAAAAGCTCTTCACCAACCAAGCAAAAAATTTGGCAAAAAGCTCTATCAATTGGAATTCATGAGTGCCTTGCAGATAATGATATCTTTATAGCTGCTAATATAGCGAAAAAGTATTCAAAAACACCAACAGTGGCCTTTCTGATGGAGAAGACTGCAATTGGTCTGATAAAATTTGGCTGCACTGGATCTTGGACTGGTGAAAATGTGGCCCACATTGGAACTGAGGAAGTTGGACGGCAACTTCTAGGAGCACCGATCATTCTTCACAATGATTCGTGTAAAGAATACAAGAGAAAGTACATAGAGAAAAGGTATGTCGCGTATCACAATCAATCAAAAATTTATTATAATGATACTCAAATTGCAAATATTTCTGACCAAGCTTTAAATTCCATTCAGGGCTCAAATTTTTCTCGCAGCTAGGGTAATGAATTCCATACAGCTTGATGGATTGATCCTGGAGGTGTTGAGAATATACATTAAACCATCAGAGAAATGGCAATGTTTCGGCTTCAAGGATCCTTTCGATTCATCTGAATGGCTACCAATCACAATCACCAATGTTGTCCCACTCTTTCGACTCTTCTTCCTGGGACTCATGATCTGTTTCACTGTTTTGATCTTTGAGATCATTTTCTTCGAAGTGTCATCAAGACTCAATAGAAAGCGATTCATTCAAGATGAGCTCACAGAATGAAAATTTATCTATCTCAGATACAACTGAGCATTCATCTATCAATTTCAATGCAATAAATCAGGAAACCCTTATGAATGCTCTTTTACTATTTGTTTTTAGCTATTATGATTGGAATCTTCAAGACTAAGAAGGAAATGTGGTTTCATTTTCAATTAATGATTGATTTTTTAGGGTCGCAAACAACAGATCCAATTCATGAGACCAAATTCATTTCCGTTCTTCTAATCTGGAACTTGAGCTCATGAACTCCATTCTCACATATGAGAATGGTTGAACTGAGTGCAAAACAGAGAAAATAAAGCAAGAGAAGTCATTTGATATTCAAAGTCGTGATTTGGTGAAAGTTTGGTTCTTCGAAAGAATCGATGTGACATGGGCATTGTGGATTCTCTTTTTGAATTTTAAAGGCACTTTTAGCAATTTTTTTTTGAAAAGTTGACTTCAAAAACGAATGATTGAAAAAACTTGTCCCAAAAAAGTGTAAAATATATAGAATATAAGTGATTAGGTATGTCAAACTTCAACACTGGTGATCCAAGATGTTCCAATCGAAGTTACAGTATTTTTCAATTTTTTTCAGGCTCCTTTTCAAAACTCTTAGGCCAGATGTTGACCAAAAAAGCAAGGGTCATAAAACACCCTGGTCAAGAGGGAGAAATTTTCAAAACTTTTCAGCTCTTTTTCAAATCTTTTCAGTCTTGACCAGATTTAATGGTACCTCATGGTCATCATGCAGTTTTCCTCCCTTCATACTCTCCATTTCTCAATCCCATCAAAAATGCTTTCAATCAGTGGAAAGCATTTGTGAAAAGCGTTTCCCTAAAAATGAAGCAGTCAATTCTACATTCAATCAGATCAAACAAGCTGATTGTTCTAACTACTTTCGACATACGAAATCTGTCAAAGTGCTCGAGCAAAAAGTCGATCATCGAGTTTTGAAAAGGAGCCTGAAAAAACTGAAAAATACTGTATATCCTACCTTCTCTTGCTGAAAGATTTCTTGAGGATCATTAATGTATCGGTTCTTAGATAATATTTGACAATCCTGTGAACTCAATCCAAACAGTTTCTTACCCCATAGATAGTTTGTTCGTTGAGCCTACTTTCAATTCAATAAAAAGAGATTTCATCAGTTTTTTCGCCATATTAGTGAACTAATTCGTAGTCTGATTGATTTCTGCTCACAGTATGATAACATGCAAGAATAAAAGTAAGAGCAATTTTATTTGAATTCATCACATAGTATTAGTTGCGGGGGCTACAAGCATTCCCAACAAGATATCGGGTGCAGAGGAGCAAATTTTGTTTCATTTTTTTAACATGAATTTGAATTCATGAATTGCGATCTCACAAATAAGTATGATCAAACTCAGTGCTAAACTGAGAAAAAAGAACGAGAATAGCCACTTAGTATTCAATGTGGTGATCTGAAGCCAATCTGGCTTCTCAAAAGGATCGACATGACCCAAGCATCTCCAATCTTGCTCTGAACTGGTGAAACTTTTAGCAATATCTTTGCAAGTTGAGTCCCAAAATATCTCACTGACAAGATTCGCTTCACGCATCGTCGAGAACCTAGTGAGTTGGAGCAATTATATAATTTTTATATGCACGATGGTGAGTCAAAATGGTAATTACGATAATCGAAAATGGAACCATGCCTATACCTCTTCTTGACGAACGATTCCTTCATTGTCCTACACGAATCGTTCCTCAAACGGATTGGCAATCCTATCAGCTCTGTTCCAACAATCTCCTTTCCCATATGAATTCTTTTCTTTGAGCCCATCTCCATTCCACCACAATGAAATGGTTTGGCCGCTCTTGCCCACATGTGAAGTAAGAAAGCAACTCGTGGTCTGGCCGAATAACTGAATAAAGCAATGTTTGAATGATCATCACTTACCAGACATTTATCAAGCCCCATTTTAATGGCTTTCTTCCAGATTTTTTGTTTGGTGGGTGAGGAACTCTTAGCAAAAATTAGATGGATCCCTGAAGACTTTCGCCACAGCGGAAAATACTCGGCTGCTCGAGGATCAAGAAGATCTTCCAGCTTGTCGATTGTGAATGATCTCTTCTGAACAACCAAATCAGTGCTGATATAGCAGCTCAATATTGTCATAAAGAAGGAAATGAATATAGCAGCACTTAGCATCAGTATCTTGAGAGGTCCAGAGTCATCATTGGCAAAAATTCGCTGGAAGAAAAGCTTGACAGCATTCCATATTATACGAGATAGGCTTCTGAACATGTTATCCTGAGACAAATTCATTTTGAGAAAGAATCTAAAGATCAAGATGGCTATAATCATGAGCCAACCAGAGGTTAACATTTTCCAATTCCAAAAATTCAGAACATTGTTCGGCTCTATGCTAGTCTCAGGCGCCAATGATAACATTACAATCTTCTGATCTGTGAGAATGGGTGATACTTCATACAGAGGATTTCTCGAAGGATATGAGATAAACGATGGAAAGAGCTCTATTCCCTGTTGAACAATAAATCAGATGATGGAAATGATCTTTGATGATTTTTGGTATCACATTATTGAGGTTGGTGGAAACCATACTCACCTCTTTTTGAGTAAACCATTTCTCGCTGGAATCTCTCAAGTCACCGGCAGGAGTTGCCACCAACCTAGAGAAAAGAGACCAGAAATTAAGAATTCTTCCCCTGGGTTAAATATATTGGATTCCAGAAAGCTCAGTTCCACATGAAATTTGATTGAAATAATTTTCGATTGCTGATTTCGTCGCGCACCTCACGTGTATTTCGTTGATTCCAATGAATACAACAATCAATTGAGAATTTAGGATGATCTCACCTCACAGGACCATCGAGCCATTCAAAAAGCTGATTGACTTTTCGATATGGAATCAGAGCCTTGCCATTTTTTATCTCTATTGTAAGAATCGGAAACATCTGTGGAAATATTTTGCATATATTTCATTGCAATTTGAGATTTGAAATATCGCTCAAACGCATCACTTTAGCCCTTCTCAATAATGTACTCACCGAGAAAATTCCAAAGGTTAAATTGCAAATCATGACTGATTCTCATAAAAATCTTCATTGATAAAGAAATTTTTGTTCCATGAATTATACTCTTCTCTCTCTCTCTCTCTCTCTCTCTCTCTCTTGATCAATCCACAATCTCCAGGCTGGATTAAATACTTTATATATGTACTTTATAAATGACATAAAAGATGAATGCCTGTGGAAAATCGTCACCTGTATTGTCTTCTCTTTAACCTCACCAATCAAAATATCGATCATATGTTCATTTTACTTTGGATATGAATTCTTCCAAAACTTTCATACCTTGTATACCTGTTTCAATAAATCTGACTATTGTTGCGCAACAAATAAAAGAGAAACTATACCAAAAACAAGCGTTTTCTTTGTTCCCACCCATCTGAGATCGATTCCACTCTTACTCATTGTGGAGATACATTATATTTGTGATCTAACCATAAATTTGATCAGGATAGTTATTGCTGGGAGTAGAATCTTGGTATATTGTATGAATTGATAACAAAGATGTTCAGAAACTATAGTGAACCTCAAGGGAATCAGAAATGCTTCGAAATGTGGAGATTTTCATGGCTCTCAACTGTCCAAAATTACGATCATCTAGGTTGGACTTCAAATCAAAGAGTAATTGAGTGGGCTCCCGACGATTGTTATCTGACATTGGAATGCTTTCATGATCGAACATAAGCTGAATTTGGAACTAGATTCTCGATATCAACAATGGGAAACTATCTAGACGAAATTCAGCATTCTTTTAAATTTCCTTGGTATCTGTTTGGAGGAATAGTGAGAAAATAGAGGTTGCTAGACGGATGGATGAAGATCGTTATAACATTTTTTTCCTCGATGAGAGTGCGAGAGCAGTCCATGGTGGAGTGTGTCTGTGCGTTTAAGTGGATTAGAAATGTCTCCTACTGTATTCTTTGAAGTTAGAGAAATGGTCCGCAGCACCAACATATTCATTGGTCGTGATGCTGTGATCGAAATTGAGCTCATCTCTTTGCTCCTTTAATTGTTATTTCCTAACCTAATCGAAAAACTGTTTAATTGATCCAAATACTAGGTGGAATTATACCACCCAAGTTCTGCGAATGAAATCTATCAAGCTGTTGAGCTGTTATCACAGTTTGCTAGTGAAACTGGTCCAGTTCAAAAGCGACATTGTTAATTTGCAACTCAAATTCAATTCCTCTGAGGAGAGTAAATCAAAATGTCATGGAACTATGCTAAAGTTTCTGCCAAAATTTTTTCTCTGATCTTCCAAAAATATGATCAATTGATAAAACGTCAGTGGAAATTAAAATTCTGCCGCTGCAAAAAAATATGAAGGTCGGTCAACCTGATCAAGGATGTTTTTATCTGAAAAACGCTCTTTTTTTCAATCGGGGAGCATTGTATTAGTTGATTCATAATTATGGATTGAGGAAAGAGGATTTATTGATAGTGAAAAATTTCCCCAATTACTATCACTTGGGGATTGATGAATTCTATCATGAGAGGTCTCAAACGGTATCATACTCCTCTTTCCGATGAGAGCCTTCTTCTAGCTTCCTTCATGAATCGTTTTTTCATTGGATTACTTGGTTGGTTGATTTATAATTTTAAGACGATTCTATGATTCTGCTTGGGCAATTGCCTTTCCTAAGTGAACCCTGTTCTTCATGTCTTGCCTGAACCCCCCATAACGAAATTCTCTAAAAATTCACTTGGAATGCCTTCGGTTCTCTAACCATCACGATTTGTGATCCGAACAAAACTGATTCGTGGGTGAGAATCAAGCTTTATGGACCCTCCTCTGATCGGTCTAAAATCTTCGGGTTCAACAAAATACTGGGAGCATAAAATGATGAGTGAGTGTTTGTAGAAATCCATCACGTATGTTCTTTTCACTCTGTTCTCATCAATCAAGGATATCAATACTATAATCAAGCTATGTAATAGAATAATGAATCCTACCCTCCACAATTGTTCCAATAGATCTGGCAATAGCTACGCAATAGATACAAGAACATACAAACATGTATGTATAATTTATCAAAAACAGGTGTGTTCTATATTCTCATTCACCTGAGACCGATTTTGATGGTTTCCACCTAATGCAGAGATGCATTACACATGTGACCATAGTGTTTTTTAGCCAAATAGCCTTCAACGCAAGGGCAATGACTTCCAGTGAGCCCGATGAATTGTCACCATGGTTATTGAGAACTCAATCAACATCTAGAGATCTGGAAATGCTTCGAATATGCGGACCTCCTCTATTTTCAATCACGGAAAACAAATGATAATCACTAGACTATATTTTTCGGGAATGATAGAATTCGAATGAGTGAAAAAATTTCTGAAAATGGGCAGTAATGGAGGCTCATTGAAGCATATTATTATATCATAACTTCTCTCTCCAAGACAGCAATCGGAATCAGGCGATTATTTGGTCAAATCTTCTGCTTTTTGGATTTAGATTTATCAACTCAGATATCCGTATCCGTGTATATGGAGAGAGCAAAGTATCCGATCAGTTTCTGATATGAATTGAATGAAGCCCTCCAAGAACGACAGTAGCTTCACTCTGAAGAATCTCTCAAACTCAGAGTCAAGTTTCAGCAATTGAGGAACTCATCTCACTCGCTCTTCTCTCACACGTATCGTCTCAAAGATTTTATCCGACTTACTGGGAAGATGTATAAATTCTCTAGAGAAGTCATTGCCAAGAGCTCTTAAAATCCTGACAATCGTATTGTTCATTGGTATTTATTATTTGCTGAGATATTTGAGTTTTCATAATTGAAGTATTTCAACATGGAAGGAAAGTAATGGAAAAGAGGAAAAGGCAAAAACCAATTTTATTTACCCCCACTTTTAAAGAGCTTAAGAGCTTGTTAGACAGGAACAACGAATCATATATATCAAAATCGGGTTAGATTTACATTTTCTTGCTCCAAAATCAAACTAACAACATATATATAACTTTATTTTTCTTAGGAAATACAAGTTATTTTTCTATTTTCTCCCGATATGAGCATTCACAGATGAGCAGGTTTCAGCGTCTATTCCTCTGGATAGATGCTCGCTCCTGCATTTTATCATTGCCCGTGGAATAGTTAAGATTTGTGTAAATGTATCTACATCTATACCCAGTCAACAGATCTCAGAGCCCAAGAACTCCATACAAATTCTTTCGCTTCTCTTTCTGCGCCATTTTTCATTCCGTACATAGAAAAGCGGAGGGAACATTGCAGATTCCTTCTCAGGTTCTATTTTCCCCCTTTTGTAGCCTAAAATAAGAATTCTAATTGTGATTGTGATCAATTCGAATATTGTGACTGATTCTTTGATTTTGTGGAAACGTTTCCTGCAGTATCTATCAGCTAGGGGACGTTTGTGCAATTTGACTCTAAAACGAAACGTTTCCAAATTCGTGCCTTCATTTTAAAGAAGCATTTATGAGTATACAGCCTCGGAAAATGAGTTTGGGCTACCTTTTATATCTTTCGCACATTTCTGAGTCGATAATTTTTGGCCACGAGATAGAACAGTGTGATAATTTTTGGTCACAATATTTCACCAAAAAATTCAAACTTTTTCAGGATTTCCATCTATCAGGACCAAGAATCTGGTCTAACTTGTGATAAAGTGGCTCAATCTGACTTTTTTGGTAAGATAAGGTGGTCAAGAATTATCGAATTTTTCTATCTCGTGGCCAAAAACTATCAGCTCAGAAATGCGCCAAAGATACAAAACGGTAGCCCAAACTCATTTTCCGGGGCTGTATATATCCTTTCCTCTGGAAAAGTTTCATCGATTGAGATCTTCAGGACTCTGTTTCTCAGGTTTTTGAGGTTCTCCTCATAAGGCCAAACTGTGAGAAGTATATAGTGTGTAAATTAGTAAGGTAGCTTTGGCTAGTTTTCTTGTCGCCAATGTTTGTATCAATCATTCAAGGAAGAACTGTAATGAATGCCATTAATCCTATTAATTAAGTTATGCCATGATTATTAGTTGTGATGCTTGGAAGAAGCCTTAATCTCTAGTTTTCAAAATTGCTGACGATACGCTCATTCTTTAAATGCTAACTAACAACTTCTCAACGGAGATAATCTTTGCTCTGATCGATCAAAATACTATATGCACTATTTATCGCTTCCATTGAATATGCTCACTCGATTAATACCATGAAATAGGTGACCCATGTGATAATCTCAATATTAGTGACCAAATCTTGATGAATTAGTGTTACTGAAACAGCTCATTTTCGAAATTCTAACATTCATGAATTTCGTGATTAGCTGAGCCCAGATTTCAAGTTTTCGAATTCCAGCTGTACTCGACTATGGTATAGTAAACTAATGGCTAACTTTTCTTTCTGATATGAAACCTCTCGAGTATGTTGATGGTTTCATCTGAATTATTTGCGAAAAACATAAATCACTAAAAGAGGCGATTTTACTTGCATCGAGAAGCTAGGATCGTAGGAATAGTGATTATTCATTGTTTTATTAGTATTCTTTTGTCGTAATTGACATTTAGTCGTTATGATCGAACATAGAGGAAAGGTGGTCCAGGAAAAAAGAACTAATGTCAATCTGATTAATATTCACTAACCACCTTTGAACATCAACACAGCAGCTAAAAGATCTAGGAGGACTATAAATTAGGATTGTAGATTAACTTTCATTATTACCACCTGAGATTAAACTTGTGAACGGAAGTCTCGCAAAGGAAAACGATTAAACTCAGCGCTAGACTGAGGAGATAGAATACAAAGAACCATTCAGTGTTTGAAGTAGTGATCTGGAGCCAATTGGGCCTTTCGAAAGGATCTTTATGTCCCAAGCATCGCCAATCTTGCCCTGAATTCGTCAGAAGTTTAGCAACGTCTTTGCTGGATGAGTCGTAGAAGATCTCATTAACAACATTTGCTTCCAGCATCGAGGAAAATCTATGTAGTGCAAGGAATTATTTTTTAGAGTATTCAATGTAAATTTGAGAAGCTATGAGCGGAATTATGCCTATACCTTTTTTCGATGTAAGATTTTTTAACTCTCGTGCATGAATCGTTCCTCAAACGGATTGGTAATCCTATGAGTTTTGTTCCAACAATCTCTTTCCCAGTAGGAACTTTAGTTTTTGATCCTACTTCCAACCCCACACAATGGAGATCTCTAAAGGCTCGTGCCAGCATGTGAAATGAAAACCCGACACTTGGTCTGACTGAAGAGGTGCTGAAAAAAGCAACGTTCCAATAGTCATCATTTACCATACATTTATCAATTCCAATTTTGACAGCTTTTTCCCAGATTTTCTGTTTGATGGGTGAGGAACTTTCAGAAAACATTTTATGAATGTCAGAATATTTTCTCCACAGTGGAGAATATTCATCTGCTCTCGGATCAAGAACATCTTCCAGCTTGTCGATCGTGAACGGTTTCTTCTGGACAACCAAATCAGTGCTAATATAGCAGCTAACCATTGCCATAAAGAATAAGACGAATAGAGCAATGGTCAGGCTCAATATATTGAAAGGCCTGGAGTCAACATTGGGAAAAATTCGTTGCAAGAAAAGCTTGACAGCATCCCATATGATATCATATAGATATCTAAACTTGATTCTATGAGGGAATTTTGCCCCGAGCAAGAATCCTAATATGAGGAGGGCTAAAACTGCAAGCCAACCACCGGAAAATACTCCCCAATTCCAGAAATTCAGAATATCATTCGGCTCTACTTCAGTCTCCGGAGCGAGTGATACTATCACAATCTTCTGATCTCCGATGACAGGTGATATTTCATACTGATGATTTTTTGAAGGATAGACAGAGAACATTGGATAAATCTCTATTCCCTATAGAAAAAAATCAGATGATAATAATTCCAAATTGTTCATTCTGAGTTGAGCTTCGCGAAAATCATACTAACTTTTTCGTGAGTCAGCCATTTTTCACTGGAATCCCTGATATCACCAACAGAAATTGGCGCCAATCTGGAAGTAAGATGTTATAAATTGAGTTTTTTTGGCTAAGGTAAAATCTGATAGAAAATAATCTCCACCAAGAGCTAAATAATCGTTCATAAAAACTTCACAGTCTTGATCTTTGAATTCTTCCCCTTTGACCAATTTTTCAAAATAATGCGATTATCTAGCAATGATAGATGAATCCTTGCAATAATTCAGGATTCTGGAGGATCTCACCTCACGGGACCATCAAGCCAGTCGAAGAATTGATTTATCTTTCGAATAGGACTAGAAACTTTGCCGTTTTTTATCTTCACTGTACACATAGGAGAGACCTGTGCATAATCCATTGAAATTCAGTGTTTGAAATATTGCTGGGACGCATCACGTTATCATTATCGTTATAATATACTCACAGAAAAAACTCCAAGTGTCAAGTTACAGACCATTACTGATCGTCATATGCAATCTTCACTGAGTAGAGAAATCTTACAGATTTTTTCCCGAGAATTGAGTTCTTTCAGCTATCTAATGATGAGTCCAAAATCTTTGAGTCCAACTCAATGCTTAATGCAAAGCATGAAAAATTTGATGCTGGTGGGAATTCGTCACCTGTATTCTCCTACCATTACCCTGAAATATAGAGAGCACTTAAAATATATCTAATTAACTTTATAGATTGATACTCTCAAAGCTACCCTACATTGTGCACTCATTCTACAAGATATGATCATTTTTATGCGAGTGATACAATAAAAACCTTGAATACAAGTGTGTTCAATGCGCCTCTCCATCAGATTCAATGGTTCTCATTGCGGATATGTATATTATCCATGATCGAATTACAGCTTTCATCAAATCGATTTTCGTGGTGAAGGAGAAATGCATTATCAGTATATTCACTGAATAACTCTCGGAAAATGCTGATATCAAGTAACAAATCTCCATTATCAGTGAGGGAAAACCTGTGCAGGCACATCTATCTAAGTACAGGTATACTGCTGGTTTCAAAATTATTCAAACTGCATGAAATGATTTTTACAGAACAGATACCTGATGAGAATCTAGCTCTATGGAATCTCTGGATGAATGTTTGTGAATTTGACTATCACTACGGAATGGATACAAGAAACAATTCATCAAAAACAGGTGTGTTCTATATTCCCATTCACCTGAGACCGATTTTAATGATTCTCACCTATTGCAGAGATGCATTACACTTGTGATCATATTTTTTTTCAACCAAATAGCCTTCAACACGAGGACACTGACTTTTTGTGAGCTCGATGAATCGTCACCAAGGTGATTGAGAACTCAATTAACCTCTAGAGAACTGGAAATGCTTCAGATATAGGGACCTTTTCTATACTTAATCACAAAAAACCAATGACAACCACTAGACCATCTTTTTCGGAAATGATAGAATTCGAATGAATGAGAAAATTCCTGAAAATGGTCAGTGATGAAGGCACATAGATGTACATTATTATGTATCATAACTTCTCTTCTTGAGACAGCAATCGGAACAAGGTGATTATTTGTTGAAATCTTCTGTTTTCGGATTCAGGGGTCCCTGTCCAAAACATAGAAAAAAAAGCATCGAATAAAAAAGCATAGAAATTACAAAAACAGGAAGGATATTATACAGAATGTCAATAGCATAAAAAGTGAATAAATAGAAATTATGCTCCATCTCCAGTAATTTTTAGGGTTGAATATATTTGATGAGGTCTAAGTGGCCAGAGGAGGAAATATTTGATAGAAAATGACAGGGGAGGGTATGTTCCCTACTGATTTTATATTTTATATTTAAATATAAAAAATTCCCGAAAATTTTCTTTGCGCATAAATTGAGCGACATACAAAGAAGAGCGCTGGTAATGCTGATAAAAAGTTCAAAAGTTTATTCTTAGTTTGAAGCTATTACTAGATCGGAAATCGAATTTATCATGGCATCTATATATGATTCTAATGATCGCTCTGCATTATTCAGTTGTTGAGTATAGATAATTATTCAACGGTTCAGATCACAATATGATTTTTTGATGGGCTGCAGTCTATGTCCATTATCGATCTCTCACATTCTGTTTCGAGTTATTTCTTCTTCGTTTTGGAGTGATTCAATAAAATTGAATAAATTTGGATGAGCTTTTTTAACTTTTTCGTTGAATGAGCGATGCCACCCCTCCACATGGTTCGTTGTCCTAGTGTCGAAGTTCATATAGCAATTCCATTGAACTGGAGGAAAATTCTCTTTTGTCCATGTGCGATGAAAATAGACCTCGAAATCCATCAAGAGCTCAGAGGCAGGATGCGAACTTGGAGGTCTATTACGCATAATAGTATCAATACCATAACGGACCTCATCCACAGGGACGAAAGGTAAAATCATGAATCCTCGAATAAATTTTTTCACCAATGGGTCTTTATAATGGGCTATGAGCCTGATTTCTAAACATTTTCGCCATAGAGCTTGAGTTAAATAAAAAAAGCACCTTTTTATGCAAGACCCTAGGAATACAGACCTCACAGCATTTACCATTGCTATCTCGAAGTCTAGAAGAAATTTATCGGGCTTGAAGTGGCAGTTGATGCGAGCACAGGCTTGAATCAGGAGGTTCAGGACAGCTTCATAAGTCTCATGAGTTTTATCTGGTAGTAACACATACACCAGTGGAAACACTCCCCCTCTGAACTTGCCATGAAAAGTATAAAGTTGCTTGAAAATTAGAGGTGATACTCGAAACGTACCGTCCATGATAACAATAGGACTAGCACTCAAACGTCTCAACATCTCGTCTGCAGCAAAAGCAACAATCTTGCTTGCACCATCCGCTTCAAAAAGCTTGAATCTTTCACCATCATAGGTCTCAGCCCACTGTCCATCGATCACAGCATCAGCTAGTGTTTCTGGTAGGATTGGTCTATTCTCTCTTCTGGCACGTTGAACTGAGCTTCTACAGCGAACAAAATCGGGTATACTTGAAACAATTTCATCGTGGCGATCAGGTGAATATCCATCCAAAGTTGCACTCATCATTTGATCATAAACTTGTCGAACTGATTTTTCAGGGTCCACTCTAGCAGCATCTTTCACATTACTCACAAACTTTCTGGAGTTGATATTCATGAATCTCTCAGCATGACCATTGTGATCTCTTCTGATTATATATCTCGTAGCTCCATCCTCATCAACATCAACTATCGCTCTCGCAGGACATCCATCAGGCTTGCGATCACAATGGCAATAATATCGCACACCTTCACCATTGAAAACTCTTTTATCGTGTAAAAAAATGAAGTTTTCGATAGAAAAACATTTCTCATTCATATTAGTTTTGAGAACTTCCATATTGAGAAGAGTAGCAAAAAATTTAGAATATATGAATGGAAACTTAAACGAAAACTTCAAAACTCTAACAAGAATTGCCAAAATTCAATATTTATAGTATGTCATATAGAGCTCCGGTCACTCCTTCATCTGATAAAATTAATCAAAACTGGACACAATAGGCTCCGTCTTATCTTATCTAGTTCGTTATCTTGCTCTTCTAGCCAATCAATTTTCGACTCTTCCTTTTTTCTATGATAATTTTCTCGAAAAAAACCCGTTCTATAGTTCAAATTCTATGAATCAGACCATAGTCTGAATTGAATGAAGCCGTCCAAGAAAGACAATAGCTTCACTTTCACCTTGGAAAACCTCTCAAGCTCAGAGTCCAATTTCATGAGTTGAGGAACTCATCTCACTTGTTGTTCTCTCACACGTATCGTCTTAAAGATTTCATCCAACTTACTGGACAGAAGTATAAATCCTCCAGAGGAGTGATTGCCACGAGCTCCTAGAATTGTGGGAATCGTATTGTTTATTGGTATTTATTATTGGCTGAAATATTTGAGTTTTCATGATTAAAATCTCTTAATATGAGAGGATAGTAATAGAAAAGAGAAAAAGGCAAGAATCAATCTGATTCAAGCCCGCTTGTGAAGAGCTTAGGCAAAAACAACAACTGATCAACAACGAATCAGATTTATCAGAATCAGATAGAAATACATTTTCTTGCTCCAAAATCAAACTAACAACATGAGGATAACTTTGTTTTTCTTAGGAAATACAAGTTATTTTTCTATTTGCTCCTAGTTTGGAAAGAATAAAGGCAAACCTGATAAATAATCAATCAATAATCAAACTTCAACTAGAAAAGCTTGCAGTTTTCCTAGCAATGAGCTTAATTCATAGAAGCTAGAGCGTATTTTCTAACCTGTATCCCGAACTGATCTTATGAATTATGTTTTCACAGATGAGAATGAACAAACCAAGTGCTAAGCCAAAAAAATAGAATATAAAGAGCCAGTTAGTATTCAGGGTGCTGATCTGGAGCCAATTGTTCGTTTCGAAATGATCCACATGTCCTAAGCATCGCCAATCCTGTGCTGAGCTGATAGCACTGCCGGATATTACTTTGATTGATGAGTCCCAAAATATGTCACTGACGTAATTCGCTTCAAACATCCTGTAAAATCTAGAAAATGTGCAAGATCCTGTTATTTTGACTAATCAGCCAGCACACTGATGAATAGAAAGTTTCCATTCTCCTACCTCTCCTTGAGGAAAGACTTTTTCACCGTTTTACATGAATCGTTTTTCAGGCGAAGCGGTAAACCCATGAGTTCGGTTCCAACAATCTCTTTTCCGATATGAACTTTGGTGTTCAATCCCATATCCAATCCACTACAATGGGATGTCTTCAATCCTTTTGCCATAACGGTGAGCAGAAAACCGATCCGTGGATTGGTTGAATGTGCGCTGAGATGAGCAATGTTTGAATAATCATCATTCAAGAGACATTTATCAAGTCCAATTCTGACTGCTTTGCTCCAGATTTTCTGTTTTACTGCAGAAGAGCTTTTCGAAAACAGTTTGTGTATTCCAGAATATTTTCGCCACACTGGGATATAGTCAGCTGCTCGAGGATCGAGAACATCTTCGAGTTTGTCGATTGTGAATGGTTTTCTCTGAACTACCAAATCAGTGCTGATGTAACAGCTTAATATAGTCATAAAGAAAAATATGAATAGGGCAGCACTTAGGCACAGTATCTTGAGAGGTCTGGAATCATTTTTAGGAAAGATTCGCTGCAACAAGAGCTTCACAGCATCCCAAATGATAAGAGATAGCGTTCTAAATTTGATTGTTGAAGAGAAACCTGAATTTAGGGAAAATTTCATGATCATGATGCCTAAAAGTGCAAGCAAACCAATGGAAAAGATTCTCCAATCCCAAAAATTTAGAATATTGTTTGGCTCTATCTCAGCTTCCGGTGCCACTGTTAGCATCACAATTTTCTGATCTGCAACGATGGGTGATATTTCATACCGGGGATCTGATGAAGAGAAGGGAACCAAGATTGGGAAGAGATCTACCCCCTGTTGAACAATGAATCAGATGATCAAGTCGATTGAGTTCTACTAGAACCATACTCACTTTTATTTGGGAGAACCATTTTTCATCAGAATCTTTGAGGTCCCCTAGATGAACTGGAATCAGCCTAAATTGAAAATTTGAAAACTTTAAAACACACTTCCAGATGTAATACAAAGCATCAAAAGAATCTCAGAACATATATTCCATAGATTCTGGTTCCTCAACCATCACATGAAAATATTTATCAGGAATGACCTCACCTCATGTAGCCATCCAGCCATTCCAGAAAATGAGCTGTTTTCTTGAAAGGAATAGAAGCCCTGCCATTTTTTATTTCAATGGTAAGCAGAGGGAATATCTGTTAAAGTATATATAGTGTATATTTGTACATTTGTACATATTTATTTGTAAATAATTATCTGAATATGAATGTAGTGTGTAATTGATGTCCAACAATGTACTCACAGAAAAAAGTCCATATGTAAAGTTACAAATCATAGCTTAACCTCATAAACAGTCTTCACTTGAGGGAAAATTATTTCTACTCAAAAATTTGCTTCTAATACCTCTCTCATTTGACATCCTTGTGGCTCGGTTAAAACATTCAAGATAAATACTTGATTCATCACTCCGTGCATGGCTCAAAAAGTGAATGCCTGTGGAAACCTAATCAACTGAATTCTTCTCACTCTACTCTGGAGAGTCAAATATACCGATTGTATACTCCGGTAATTTCGTACATCAGATTAAATTATATATTGATACTTTTGAAGTAACGATACGTTGTCTCATTAGTTTCTTCTGATTTTTACTTTTGTTTCACAAGAATTACAGGAAAAAAAATATGAAAAACAGATGTGTCAAATATTTCAATAGATTCGAGATCCATACTAATGGTTCTCGTTCAGTATGGAGATGCTCTATATTTTTAATGAGAGTGATCCTTCTGAAAAGACGGGAGCTCCCAAAAAAAGAATATGAGTAGAAAAAGAGTAACAAAAAATAGATTAAAAAATCATCATATTTGAGTCTTTTACATTAGCATTTCAATGACTCTTCGATCTCTATACCTCTTCGAGGGGAACTTTTCGTGATGACTCTCTGACAATCTTGTGAGCTCCAAGTCTCTCTTCTCACTTGATCGGACTCAATGGATGACTAGGTTGAAATAATAGCAGAAAATATTTCTTTTCAAACTTATTATGCTGGGTTACAAAAAGATGCTTCAGATGGTTTATTCAAAAAATCAACACCAAGGGGTGGGAAACTATTTCGTCACTAATACTCTGTGTCAATATGAAGTTCGGAATTAATTGACTAAATTTAAATAGATGATCATTTCAACTAGCACAATGCTATGAGTGATTATGAGCGGTATGTATTAGTGTATCAGTGTTCAAAAACAGTGAAGGCAAAGAATACTTGAATTTTTGAAGAAAATTTGCATATGTTTTTTGGTGAATGAGGGGTCATCTAAACTTCATCACTAATTTTTAGTTATTGATATTCTTTCATTCATTTCCGAAGTTTTTGCCTCATATTCGAGGCTTCTACTCCACGATGGGAGAAATCCTTGGCTATTTGTCCTTCCTCCCTCTTCCTTCCCCCCTTCTCTCTTTCTTTCTCTCTCTCTCAGCTCATTTCTTCTCTGATATCAAGGATTGATGATTTGAGTGAATATTGATTCAGTGAAAGTGAGCTCTTTTCTGAGTGGGGTTTCTGACATCTAATGGGTGGAAGAATTGGGAAAAACAATGTTCAATTGATATCCACACGGTCTGCACACATCCAATTCTTCTTCTTAGGAACGGAATCCACACCAACACAAGATAAATTAAACAAATCGAGACATCTCACCCAAAACGAGGCTCGAGTTTTGTTCAAATTTTTCTTGCAATTAGTGCATATTTTGGAGATGTATGAGTGTGGTAGTCTTGAAAATAGGTTAGGTTATTGAATTTGATTGACAAATTTGATAACCTCCCCCTACTCTCATCATGATGGCTATCAAGGCTCCTCAAGCGATATCATGAAGCAAAAAGGAGAACTACTGGTGTATGAGAATCAGTTGATCAGAAAGTTATGCAGGATTAGGTATGATCACCCAATCTTCAAACATGGAGAATAAAGGAAACCAGGTATTGTCTTCTCCAGATGTAGAGAGGAATCATTTCAACTACATTTCCGGAAAAAAATCTACTAGTTTTTGAGGAAATCATTCTGAAGTTTTCCCCCAGACAATTTTATGTACATGAATTTTACTTATTCTTCCATCTTAGAAAGTCCTGCGAGGGAGCCCCTCTGATGATTCAGAATTTTTCTCATCAAATTCCTAGAATTTGATCAAAAATCAGGTGAAATCTAGAACTATATCGGAGGTAACACAGTTGTACTGCCAGGAACCATTTCCCCTATCTTGAAACCTTCAAATTCAATGAATTTATCACCTCCAGCAACAATTTTCCCATCATAATCGCGTTGACAAGTTTTTATTGGAGTATAATGAGGTTTATAAGACATGCGACAATGTTTGCCATCACGGCCTTTTGCTCCCGTTTCTTTACAATAAATAGTTTTATCACCTTTCGCAACAAACTTACCATTATAAACACAATAACAGAATAAGACTGGCCCAGATGAGATTGTTCCTCTTGACACATTTTGTGCACTTCACCTGGAAAAGTGAAGAGTTTATCAGTTATTCGTCCCTGAAAATTAATTAGAAAGAACCAGAATTTATTGTTGATCACAATAAATTTTTGCTGATGAGATTGCTATTGGAACTCTGAAATACTATCCCCGGTGTGATGAGGTGTAAAAGTGATCATAATGACCAACATCAGCACAAGATTGAGATGAGATTTGATTTCTTGTTTGAATATCATGGTGAACCTTACCAAACGAAGAGAGATATACACTCGGGTGGAAAGTTCAAAAGTATTCAATTTCAGAAACTGCCTACGTGAATTATTTGAGTATTCAAGCTTTTGGTCAATACCATATGCCCTTTGAATCTGACTTACTGCTAGATTAAGATAAATTGTCAAAACTAGCTGATCCATGAGTTTTCTAATCTTCTATCCAAGCTAGACTATTCTAAGACTTGTGTTGCAGGATCAAGAGAGGATACATGTATTTGCTATTGATCATCGAGGTGATTGGATCTTTTACATGTCTGGGGAATGCTCAGGACTAATTTTTCTTAATTATCCGATAGGATCAATATATAATGACCCAAACCCAATCTCGAACCGAGGAACCATTCAGAGGCTTTCGAGCTCAAATACCATATTAGGATAGCATACTGGAGTGATTTTCTTCTCATCGCTTCAGGTGCATTGATCCGTGATTTATCAGAACGTTATGAAAATACTCAATTAGACAAGGGAAAATGTGAACCAATGAACACACAATGTATTGTGAGTATTCGACAATAATCATCTCATTCTTAATCTTTCTGAACTGTAATATTCATTTCGTGTTCAGTCTGAACTTAGCGACTGATATTAACTACCAGTGATTAGCAGCTCTGAAAGTTTAGGTTTTTGTTTATCTGTTATCAGTTCGATCTCTTATCCAGCACAGAAACTGATATTAGCTACCATGGCTCAGATTATAGTCTGAGAAGAGCATTACTCTGGATTAAGCTCTCTATTCGGAATTGATTTGATCTATGTTTCATTAATTAATGCTAATCTTGCTGCTACTTTTCAACCAGAGTCTTTCGAGAGAGCATAGTAATGTGCGAAAGAATCATCTGATGTGGAATTCTGAGTTCACTTGTTAGTTGTTGTGGAAAAAATTTTAGTTCAAGATTCACAAAAGCGAGTAGATATTTAAAATTTAATCAAGAAATTTTTCAGACAAAAATCCAACTGAAAGATGTTTGAAATGTCTGGATTGGAAATTCATCTCCCAACTTTTTGAATGATATTAAACTCTAATCCTTGGGAATCTTTACTTTCGTACAATCAAGATTTGAATCACTATCACCTTGAGCAATAACTTTCCCTTTGTAATAACAGTAGCACATCCACATTTTTATCATATGGAAATTACATTTTCTCACCACTTCAGCTGAATAACAAAGAAATTAATGGGTCAATTAACTAGAAAAAAGAATAGGAAGGGCTCAATATTACCCCTCGATGAACAATCGAGCTGAATGAAGTCTTCAAGCCTTACCTCCCATACGTTGAGGTACAAGAGTAGTTAAGATAATCATAAATATTAGCATGGGAATGACAAGGGATTTCATTTTATCCACAAGAATACCAATAAAATACTTTCGGGAAGAAGTGCTTACGTGGAAAGTTAGACGAGGAAACGATTTCCTTGAATAACTCTCATGAAAAATTCAAATTAGGGGGTCTAAGCTAGTAAAAGATCTTATTACATTTCTATTTGAAACGTGAGGTTCTAAGGGAGCTAGTTTTCTTTTACCCAAGCGATGAAGAGGAGTTTAGCTTCTTGTCTCTGTAAATAAATCTTGTGTATTTTTGCCATAGACACACCGTCAAATCAGTCTTATAGCCCATTTGAATGAGCTTGAGATTTCAAAAAAGAGGTGTAGAATTGTAATTGAGTAGCTGAATCCTTGAAAGTAAGAAAGGCTTACGATATTCTACCTCCAAACCTAAACACATATGCCTTATTGATAATTGACTAGCTTCCATTTCAGAGGCGTAATTGATTCATTCACAATTCACTATCATTCCAACGATTTATCCAGAAAAAATTTTGATATTTATTATTTTTGGATAGAAGATTCAGTACGAAACTTGTCACAATCATCTGACGCTGCTCAAATTCTTTCGACAAATTGGTGGAGAGAAGTAATCTCTTGAAAAAGAACGAAGAGATGGTATGATTCAATTATGGATTAATTTCTCTCAATGGTCGGGTCTCTTGAATGTTGCAAATTTTGAGCAATTGAAAACTGGCCCCCCTTTAACCTCTCTGCCTATAGCCACAATAGGTTCCGTTTTGAAACAGTAGCAAGTTTTCTCCGTTTCCGAGTCCTGCTTGCACATTTTGGTAAGGTCTAGTTTTACTGATAAAAAAATGATTCGAAGATTAGACTGATTAGAGAGGATTTATTGCGTAATATACGGTGTCATCTAAGCCCGATTGTCGATCATAATAGCATGTACATGTTACTTTGTTACTATTATGTTGACCGACAATTGGGCTTATATGACTCCGAAGCATTACCTGTTTCACTTTCAGCCACATGATTTGCTGCAAGAACAATAAAGACAATCAGAAGCACAGGAACAAGATAAGATTTCATTTTTTTTTCTTTTGTTGAATCAGGGTGAATCGTATAGAGAGGCTATAAGCTGACGTGTTGTGGATGAACTAAAAGAGTTTTCCAGAACAACTTCCATGAGTGGATAGAATCAAACTTTGGAACATTCAATTGGTATATGAAACATCGTATTGAAACCTGAGCCATTATGAGCTAGCTTCTTTCCATTGGCATGAGCACATTGAGGCAGCCTCTTAGTTTATTCAAAAAGAATCAGAGAGAATTTTAGATCTCAAGACTTTAAGTATTTTTGCCACTGATTGATTGGAATAGTATCAGAAATACTCAGATAGATGGAGAGAATGTGCACCTAGCTTCCTATGATCATGCTCTCTGGTATAGTTTTCAGTAGAGCCAAAGTCATTCATGTTTTTGTCAATTTTTCAACTAATGTGACTTGAGATACCGGAAGATCCTGAGATTTTCCATTGAAATATCATTAGAATAGCCACTTTGCTCGAAACTCATCAACCAAACAGAATTCATTTTTGAAGTTCTTGAAGAGAGCTTTCCGAGGAGCTGTAGGTATCAGGTTAGTTTCATGAGGCTTCAAGGTCCTAGTCAGACTTAGCAATTTAGAATAGACTTATTTCCTAGGGAAAAAAATCTTAAAAATTTTTCGATGGCATATTTGATCATGATTCAGCGAAATCTATTTGTATATGAATCCCCTGGGAATCAAAATGCCTTCAGTTCTTTCACCATCATGATTTGCACAGATTGATTTGTGGTTGAGAATCTAGCTGTATGTAATCTCTGGATGAATGTTTGTGGAAATTCATGGCATGCAATTCCTTCAATATGCCCTCATCAATCAAGAACAGCAATAATATATTCAGGTTATTTGATAGACTAATATTGTCGAAGCTATCTCACTTCTTGAAGCTGTTCCAGCAAATCTGACTATCGCTACGCAATGGAAAAAAATAAATAATTTATCAAAAACAGGTGTATTCTATATTCCTATTCACTTGAGATCTATCTTAATGGTTTCCACTTATTGCCGAGCTGCATCACACTTGTGATCATATTGTTTTTTAGCCAAATAGTCTTCAACGCGAGAGCACTGACATTCTGTGGGCTCGATGAATTGTCACCAAGGTTATTGAGAACTCAAATAACCTCCAGTGAACTGGAAATGCTTTGAATATGAGAACCTCTTCTACTTACAATCCCGAAAAACCACTGACAACCGCTAGACCATCTTTTTCGGGAATGATAGAATTCGAATGAATGGAAATATTTCTAACCATAGTCAATATGGAGTTTCATTGTATCATAATTTCATAACTTCTCTCTTCAAGCCAACAATCGGAATCAGGTGATCGTTTGTTCAAACTTTATGTTGTTCTAATGTAGATTTATCAACCAAGGTATGCGAATTAGGCTATTATCTGAAGAGAGCAAACTATTTGATCAGTTTCTGATATGAATTGAATGAAGCCCTCCGAGAACGTAGCTTTGAAGAATCACTCGAGTTCAGTTTAATTTCATGAGTTAAGGGACTCATCTTACTCGTTCTTCTCTCACTCGTATTGTCTTAAAGATTTTATCTGAATCCCTGAAAAGAGTTATGAATCGTCCAGAAGAGTGATCACACATGCTACGAGCCCCTAGAATCTTGGGAATTTCATTGTTTATTGGTATTTATTTATTTATTTCTTGCTTCTATATTTGAATTGTCATGATCAAAGTATTTTAACATGGCAGGAAAGTAATAGGGAAGGGAAAAAGCCAAAAACCAATCTGATTTCAGATCACTTGTGAAGCACTCCGGCAGAAACAACGAATCAGATCAATGAGAATCAGGTAGAATTACATTTTCTTGCTCTGAAATCAAGCTTATGAATTATAGTTTCGCAGACAAGAACTATTGAACTGAAGGTTAAACTGAGAAGAAAGAACAAGAATAGCCACTTAGTATTCAATGTGGTGACCTGGAGCCAATCTGGTTTCTCAAAAGGATCGACATGACCCAAGCATCTCCAATCTTGCTTTGAACTGGTAAAACTTTTAGCAACATCCCTGATAAATGAGTCCCAAAATATCTCATTGACATAATTTGCTTCCCGCATCGCCGTGAATCTAGTGAGTTGTAGCGATTATATAACTTTTAGATGTATGATGATGATTCGAAATGGTGATAACGGTAATCGAAAATGGAATCATGCCTATACCTCTTCTTGACGAAAGACTCCTTCAATGCCCTACACGAATCGTTCCTCAAACGGATTGGTAATCCTATCAGCTCTGTTCCAACAATCTCTTTTCCGATATGAACTTTCTTCTGTGAGCCCACCTCCAATCCACCACAACGAAGGTCTCTGAGAGCTCGTGCCCATATGTGAAGTAAAAAACCGACTCGTGGTTTGGGTGAATACGCACTGAATAAAGCAATATTCGAATGATCATCACTTACCAGACAATTATCAAGCCCCATTTTGACGGCTTTCTTCCAGATTTTTTGTTTGATGGGTGAAGAACTCTTGGCAAAAATTAGATGGATCCCTGAAGACTTTCTCCACAGCGGAAAACACTCTGCTGCTCGAGGGTCAAGAACATCTTCGAGTTTGTCGATTGTGAAAGGTCTCTCCTGGACAACCAAATCAGTGCTGATATAGCAGCCCAATATTGTCATAAAGAAGAAAATGAATATAGCAGCACTCAGACTCAGTATTTTGAGAGTTCTAGAGTCATCATTGGCAAAAATTCGCTGAAAGAAAAGCTTGACAGCATTCCATATTATACGAGATAGGCTCCTGAGACAGATTCATTTTAAGAAAGAATCTAAGAATCAAGATGACTATAATAGTCAGCCAACCATAGGCAAACATTTTCCAATCCCAGAAATTCAGAACATTGGTAGGCTCTATGCTAGTCTCAGGTGCCAATGATAACATCACAATCTTTTGATTTGCGAGAATAGGTGATACTTCATACAGAGGATTTTTCGAAGGATAAGAGACAAATATTGGAAAGATTTCTATCCCCTGTTGAAAAATAGATCAGATAATGAAATTTTTGGCATAACATTGTTGAGGTTGGTGGACACCATACTCACTTCTTCTTGAGTAAACCATTTCTCGCTGGAATCTCTTAAGTCGCCGGCAGGAGTTGCTACCAATCTAGAAGAAAGAGATCAGGACTTGACGAATCTTTCTTCGGGTTAAATACATTGGATTGAAAAAAGCTCATTCCCACCAAAAACTTGACTAGTGAAATAATTTTCCATTACGAATTTTGTTGCGCATTGCGCGTCTTTTACTTATTTCGATAAACATACAGAATCAATTGAGAGTTTAAAATGATCTCACCTCACAGGACCATCGAACCATTCAGTAAATTGATTGATATTTCGAAAAGGAATCAGAGCCTTGCCGTTTTTTATCTCTATTGTAAGGATTGGAAATATCTGTGGAAATATTTTGCATATATTCCATTGAAATTTTAGGTTTGAAATATCGCTCAAATGCATCACCTCAGCAATCCTCAATAATGTACTCACTGAAAAAATCCCAAAGGTCAAATTGCAAATCATGACTGATTCTCATGAAAATCTTCACTAAGTGAAAAATTTTTTTTTCTATGGATTATACTCTTCCAGTACTCTCTCTTGATTAATCTCCAAGCTGAACTAAATACTTTAAATACTTTATATATGATATAAAAAATGAATGCTTGTGGGAAATCGCCACCTGCATTGTCCTAACTTTGTTCTCATCAGGCAAAAATATCAATCATATTCAGGTCACCTTAGAGATAAATTCTTCTTAAACTATCACACTTTGTGTGCTTGTTTCAATAAATCTGACTGTTGTCCCAAAAAATAAAAGAGAAAATAGAACAAAAACAGACGTTTCCCATGTTCCCACTCATCTGAGATCAATTCCACTCTTACTTATTGTCGAGACACATTACATTGTATATTTGTAATCAAACCGTAACTCTGATCAGGATAATTGTTGCTTGGAATAAAATCTTGGCTGTTGTATTGATCGATCAGAAAGATGTTCAGAAACTATAGCAAACCTCCATGAAATGAGTGATTCTTTGAAATGCTAAAATTTTCACGACTTCCAACAGCTCGAAATCCCAATCACTTATGTTAAACTTCTTTTCCAGCTATTTTTCTAGTACTGAGCGTGAGCTTCATTGTCTTGATCTGGATGATCATTTTCTCCATACTAACATAAGACTCGAGAGCCAGAGATATCCCAATCGGTTAGCTCATGAAATGCCGTAAATTCATCCCTATGGGAGTTTGCCAAAGTCTGAACTTTGCGAAAAAGAGTACGCTTTAAGTGATTTTATTAGCTAACTTGATAGAATTTTGAGGTTTTAATTCGAACATCACCTCAGAGACAACCTCTTGAATTAGAGATTCCAACCCTATGAACTGATCAAATAGATTCTTTTCTTATCCCTGAAACGAACTTCAATTAGGATTCATCCTTGGCCTGAGAAAATAGTGGCTAAAATCTTGGCATCAGCAAATTATTATAATTTCAGAGGGAGATTATCAGTGCCATCTTGAAAATTGTCATGTTTTTTCTTCTCAGTATTCTGACTTCTTTGATTGGCACTGATTTAGTCGTCGGTGGAAAGCCTACCATGATTGGGGAAGGTTCTCAATTTTCATGTTCACATATGCAGGCTAATGTGGACAAATTTTGATAGTAAATAAAAATTTTCTCGAAAAGTCCGAATAATATGAAGTGGAAAATTTGGCAAAAAGATCTCTCAACAGACTTCAACCTTTGTTCTATAGCTGGTCATCGCTCTTGACATCTAGAAATTGGTAAACATTCTAGAATCTCTCAATCTTTTGTGCTTAAAATAATTGCAAACGGTGCAAATGTTCAAATTGTACTCGAATCAAATGTGTTTAATGGTCAGTACGTTTTTACTGTTATTATTGACATGGAGCGCTCTCTGAATTTCATAAGGTTAAAGATGTCTTGGATAAAAAAAATATATTCAAAAGTAGATTGTGGATATGAATCACCTCTTCAAATACTAGTTCACTCTATTTTTCTATTTTTTGGTATTTTTCGCTTTATATCACATAGAATGGAGTTCTGACAATGTCTATGTGTTATCGGGTTATGGATACATGTTTGATTGAAAAATGAATGTGGATCTCACGAGAGATTGAACACTCTAATGAATTTTCTGATGCAATTAGGTGTATCAGCGGAGTCTCTCAATTCGACATCATAGCAGCACATTGATTATTGGTGGACTCTATTCCAAACAACTTCTAGTATCAACAAGATGCTTGCTATTGATATGCCGATGAGAAGGAATGTAAAGGGTTGCATAGTGTTCGATATCCCAATTGGGTACCAATTTCTACGTTCATAAGGATCCTTACCAAAAATGCATTGCCATTTCTCATATAACTTGTCCTGAACTTGAAAGGTATCCTTAATTACAGACTCTGCTAAATTAGCATGAAGAATATTTGCTTCCATGATGTATGTTGACCTGAAATACGAATTCAAATGATTTTCTTAACTTTATTCAGTATTTTTCGGATTCTCACCATTTTTGAATGTGAATTTTCTTGTATTCTTTACACGAATCATTGTGCAAATGGCAAGGTAAGCTTATCAGCTCCCTTCCAGCCACTTCATTCCCGAAATGAACTGTATCCCATGGTATAGGAGAAAATTGGCCACAAGAGTGTATTCTTAAAAATTTTGCCAATGTGCTATAGATGAAGCCAATTCTGGGAGACGTTGAATATTCTTTAGCCATTTTGAATACCAAAATTGCATCATTGTCCACAATACACTGATCGAGGCCGATCTTCTCTGCTTTTTGCCATATTTTACGCTTAATCAGAGATTGACTTTTGGAGAATATAGTGTGGGTCCCTTCAAATTTTCGCCAAACAGGCTTATAATTATCAGCTCGTGAATCGAGAATATCTTCCAACCTATCAATTGTGAATGGTTTCTCTCCAATCACCAAATCAGTGCTAATCAAGCAGTTCAAGAAGGAAAGAAGAAAGAAGGCGAACAAAATTATACTCATAACAAGAACTCTGGACGATCTTAATTGATTGTAGGAGAAATTCTGCCATAACATAAGCTTTATAGTTGACCAAAGAACGATTTTGAGAGTTCTCACAGCATGCCAATTTGGATTGAATACGATAAAAAGTTTCCGAATCAGCAAGAGAGTCGATATTAAGAGTAAACCAAGTGCCCAGAGTTTCCAGTTTATTAGATTTAGTATGTCGTTTGATTCTCTCTGTACTTGAGGTGACAAGGATACCATCACAATCTTCTGCTCAGACACAATTGGAGTAATTCGCTCCATAGACTCTTGGGATGAAAGCGATATGGCCAAAGGTAGCAACTCCACTCCCTAAAGGGATTATCAAATGATTTTATGAGACAAAATTATTGTGTAAGGAAATTCCAAAAAGTTTTATATATATGTTTTGGATGTACTCAAAAAAAGTATTCCAATCTATACTAATCTGCAATAAAGTTTGTCTCACTCATTCGCGCATCTATTTCTTTCACTTTTCAACATTCAGAGCTATCTTTGTTTGTTCACACACTATATCAGTATTTCCTCTTAAATCAAAAATTGATTCGCTAATGCAGAGTAAACTCTATATTTCTGAGGTCGAAGAATATAGTTTCAATTTTATAGGCTTCCCCATAGACTTCTTTCTATTGCCATAATCACTATTGCAGGTGGATAGTATCTTAGTGATATGGATCTCTGATCCTATTCATCACTGATTTCATCATGAATTAGGCAGGGTCCTCAACTTACTTTTTCTTGCACCAGAACCATCATATCAGCATTTGAGATCTCTCCAGCATCATATGGTATCACTTTGATCAACGATCGAGGGAAAAAATCCAACAATGTTGTAAGTTTCGTCAGACTGCGACTATTTGAAACGATTTTGTCGTTTATTACCTCTACTGCCAGTAGCGGGGAAGCCTAGGAAGAAGTAGAGATCAATATTCAAAAATTCGATTGAGGGTTCACCAAATATCCACTGATCCAATAAACTGGTCAAGTTAAGGAATCAGCTGGAATAACTCACATAGAATGTTGCGAAAGTCAGATTGCAATTCATCATGTATCCACCGCTTTCTATTAAGCAATTCAAGCAAATTTCGTTAAGGATGAGATGTTCAGAAAATCTTAGCTTACCTACTTACCTCAGATATAAACATTTATCATGTATCATTCTCTGCACTTTATGGAAGAAGCCTCTGGAACGTCAAATTTGAAACTTCAACCATCATTAGGGCAACAGTTACAGAGCCTAACCAATTCATTAAACTCTTTTTTGGCGTATTCTAATGAATTTTTCACTGGAAATCTATCATCTAGAGACTTTGTAGCTAAATGATAGTATGAACTTATGAAATTTCACACCTGTTTTCCTTGATGACACAACTGAGGGTACATTCACACAAAAATACAAAAATGAAGACCAAATAATATCTCACCCAACTGGGTCGCAACTTGGTAGAGATGTTATGGTTGCATGGTAAAGTAGATGCTAATGCGTTCATAATGAGTAGGAGAGAGCATTTTCCAAGGAATGATTGTGGGTGATGTTGTGTGAGAGAAATTCCGAGACACGATTAAACTGAAGACTCTGGCCAGAAGCCTAACAGAGCGTGAAGCTCGAAATATCGAATTTATGGACCTATCAGGGCCACCGACGATCCAAAGGTTCACAGGACCTAATAAGGGACCGGTGTAGGCAAAAGAGTGTGTCGAACACAAACTTAATATTAGCACAAAATGAGTTTATTATAAGTAGAAAACTAAAGGAAACAGGGGGACGTTGGTCCTAATTATCAGAGACACAAAAACGTGAGGATACAAAGGATGAGGGAGGTTTTATATGAGCCGTGGAGGCTGAGGGAGAAGCTAAGTGAGACCATACATTGGTCGAATATGATTGACATCTATCGAGAGATGCTGAGCATGAGACAAATGATGGTCGTCGAGACCAGAGAGATTACAAACGGAGGGAAAAGATATATAAATGAATAAATGATTAAATAAATGAAAGGAGGGAAAAAGGCCGTGGAGGCCGAAGCATGATTATTATCGAGGAAGTCAGAATTCTGCTGACATTCCCCGGCACCATGATCAAGACACTTCCTTGATGATAATGATGCTGAGGCTGGAACGAACTTTTCACTTTTTCGGTGAGCTGTTCGTGGAGGACGAAGATCTCTTGCTGGTCACAACCTTTGGCTGGGTTCGCTGACGAACTGATGGGTTGAGAATGTTGACACTTGGCATGGTTAGGCTGGCAATGAGACCAAACTCTTTTCGTTGATCTGGTGAAGTGGCACGATTACATAACAAACCTGGTTGTTGTCCTGGACGTCGAGTCCCTGATGTTGCTGACACACTTTCGGGTGCTGATATGCTTGGAGCATCAAGTGATGCGGATGTTGATGGTTGCTGATTCAAGCTGGCGGTGTCGAACTGCTGGGTGAGTTCTTGTGATGCTGTTAAGGCACTTTCAGTCTGAGTGGGCATGGACATCAAGTCCAATGGTTCACTATGTTCATCTGGAAGTCGACTTCCTAATTGTGAGGGTGATAATGGTGAAAAGGATGGACTTTCATCAATTTGTGTTGAGGTGTCAGTCGGATCGATTTCATCGGCTGGTGCACCTGTGGTGGCAGTTGGAGCGATTTCATCAACTGGAGCACCGTCCATTGAGATATCTTCAACTTCGGGTGAATAAACAATTGTGGTTGACGAAGCCGTGGAGGCTGCATCATTTTGGCTGTTATCATTCTCATCACGAACTCCATGTTCGGCGATCGATCTTATTGCTTGGTCGACGTCACTGTCGATGCTAGTTGACGGAACTTCGTGGAGAAGTGATGCTGATGAATTGAGATGCTCACTGATGAGCTGTTTCTGCTGATCATCAGTGATGCGGATGCTGGGATCTGGAGCGACAGCGTAAAGATCATCATAGCTTTGAGGAGCTAGATTGGCGAATGCTGGTGGTGGTGTTTCAATTCTGGGTGCTTCAGGCACAACTTGCTCTTCTTGGCGAAGACTTCGGGCTTCAGCTTCTGCTAGCTGGGCTTGATCATACTGTGGTAACGGATTTTCGGGTGATCGAGGATGAACTTCATGATATTGGTTGTCGAGAACTTCATCCCAATTGATTGGCTGAATATCGTTTCCCCAATCATCTTGGGCTGGTAG
>QZCP01000590.1:0-43739 GCA_003956705.1 Brevipalpus yothersi | reverse complement strand
CGGAGGTTGGCGTGGAGCCTGAACAATTGTGAGAATATATGGATCATCATTTGGTGATGGATGATGAGTTCTCCAACTATCGGGATCAGCGTATTCGCGACCATAATTCCATTGAGGAAGGCCTTCATGGCGACTATACTGGCATGAAGTCAAGAGAGTGGAGGGCCAAGTTTCATGATGCTGATGATGTAAGGCTATAAGCTTGGCTATCCAAGTGTTGGGTTGCCAAAAATGCTGAGGTTCTTCGATTTTTAATCGACAAAGCAGATAGAACTTCATTGCTAACTGAGCTGTATAGGTGGGTGGATGAATTGATGGAAAGTTGATTCTTCCACGAAGGATAAGATGTGCTGTGCATCTGAAATTAAAGTATCTTAATCCTATATGAGGAGAATAATATTCGCAAAGATTGACAAGCTTTGGGCGAATGATGTTGAGTTGTTGTGGCGTGAAGCCAAGTGATGCTAGATGCTGTTGAGGCTGTATTCCAACAACATGTTCGGCTATTGCAAGGAATTCAGTCACTTGTTTCATCGCTGTTGGGGCGCCGAGCCCATATTTTAAGTGAGACCATTTCAAGCCATGATAATTGGTGCGGAAGTCTCGAATGAAATTCTTTCGATACTTAATAAAGGTTTCATACACTGTTTCACCAGTGCTGCGGACAATTGCGAACCAAACGGCTCTTAATGATGCTTCGTTTTCATTTGGGAATTGAACTAATGCACATTCGGCAAAGATGGAAAATACTGCGTTGAGCGGAAAATTGAGGTCTTGATTCGAGGCAATAATTCGATTCATCCATTCAGGAAATCGAGGTAAAACGGCTGATGGTCTGAGTCGCCAGTTAGTGGCTTTCTGTAAGATCTTTTCTGATTCATAAACCATACCGTCCGTGGAGGACTCAAAAGTTGGATCTATTTCAAGACGTCGGAAATAATCCATCATTTCATCAGTTTGTCTTGATGTGAGAAGTTCACGAAGACGTATTCGAATGTGATGAGGAGGAGCTGGAATTCGGCGTCGAGCCGGCATTTGTTCTGGTTCTTCTTCATGAGGTTGTTCTTCACGAACATTCTGAACTGGTTCTTCTGGTCGTTGAGGCAATCCAGGGCGTCGAAAACTTCTATCGATACCTGGTACATCAATTCGATCGGCTGCTACGTGAACTAGAGGTTCAGTTGGCCACAGGCCACGGTTATCGAATGATCCAATGTGTGCTGATGGCTGTGTAGGCCAAGACGGAGTTCGTCTTCGAATTTCACTCAAAGTGGGTGGATTAGAGAAGACGCTGAAGTCAGGTCTACCATTACGGTAATGATAATCTTCATATCGCTTGAGGAATTCATGCATGGCTGCAGCTTCAGTTGGAAAAGGTAACTGACTTGTGCTGGGTGCTGTTCTGGAACCAGATGGAAGGCTTGGAGCCTGAGATTGACGACTTGTGGAAGGTAAATCAGGACTCGGTTGTGATACCGGTTGAATTGAGGTTCGAGGAACTGGTACTGGTGCTCTTTCATGAGGGCTACGGCTTCGCGCTGGAACTTTTGGTGATGTAATCGAGCGACGACTACGAGCTTGATGCTCTAATTCTGGAGGATGAAAACGATTTATTCCATATTCAGTTGTTAAACTTGATGCTCGGGATGATTGCGATACCACTGATAATGTACCGGTTGTTAGACCTGGATCGGAAACTTCATCATCGGCAAAGGTTGATTCGACGATGGCTGTGGAAGCCGCTTTGGGACTGGAACGTCGAGTTTCTGGTTGTCGTTCAATAACAGATCGGTGGGTACGGAAAACTGGAATCTGAGGTGGTACAACGTCGAGTTGTGATGGTCCATGATGAGGAGATCTAGGAATAATTCGTGGAGAATTTGCTCGAGCGTCTAGTAAGATCTGTCGAAGATCGGGAACTTTGTCCTGGGCTAAGATTAGTCCATAGTCTACGGGATTGACTTCTTCACCATGAGAGCAATCGGCTA
Organism: Brevipalpus yothersi; assembly: GCA_003956705.1. Taxonomy (NCBI): domain Eukaryota; kingdom Metazoa; phylum Arthropoda; class Arachnida; order Trombidiformes; family Tenuipalpidae; genus Brevipalpus; species Brevipalpus yothersi. The sequence continues at coordinate 41,751 of QZCP01000590.1, read as the reverse complement.
CATGCTGATAGTAATTTGCATATGTAACTGTGGTTGAACAATTTATTCGTGGACATCGAAAATGAGCGCGTGCATAGATGCTGAGAATTTCGGCTGATGGTTCACCTTCTTCACCAGCTTGATCTGATAGAAGACAGGTAGTGCATGCTATGTTTCCATTGGCTGGAATTGCGCCGAGAGCTTCGAGATAGGACTTGAAGTCCTTTAAGTGATCGATACACTGTACACAGTACAATGACTGACACAGTCGACAACTTTTTGGACCTTTCACGAAGTGAAAACATAGATTGCAGATGAATGTGGCTTCGTACATGAGGAGTTCGGTAGAATCAACATGATCTTCTCTGAAACCATGTCCAGGTAAATCAGGAAGATGTCTTAATAAGGAATTCCGAGTCAATCGGCGGAGCAATAGACGGATGATATCCGAGAAGCTGAGATTTACAGCGTTTCGGGCTGAAAATTGAACTTGAGACATTCTGCCTTGGCGGCAATAAATTTCAGTATCAATCAAGAAAGTGTTAGAAATGTAATGATCTTGGCGATCACAATAGGCAAAGATTGTACTTTGATAGGTACAATATGCAGAAGATGATAAGAGATCAAATTGCTTCACGCAAACTTTCACAGTTGAATGCTGTGTAAATGATGTAATAAATGTGCTGAGATTGCAAGTGGCTTTGGCAGCCAAATATTCTTGGTTGTTTTGAATAAACTTGGCTGGCAATGAATGCCTTGAAAAGTGGTTTATCTCAGAAAAATGATTTCTGGCAACAGGTAAGGATTCAATTGAACTGATTGACTTACTCTTTCCGGAAGATGAAAGAAGAAGATGCTGTAAATTGTCGTCGAGACAAATTATATTGTTGAAATTACTGTTGTCATCAAGACAAATGTTTAAGTAATCTTTGACTGAGGTGTATTGAGCACAATAGTCGTCGTCGAGACGGAAAAAATGCCGGAAAAGGTTTTTCGGCTCTTCAGAGCAATATAGGACAGTTTTTCGGCTTTCACTTTTGCTGAACTTTGAGTCACTTTTAGTACTGAAAAGTACTGTTTTTATGGATGAACACACTAACACACGATCGTGGAGATCGATTGCAAGGTAATCACTGTTGATTGCGTCGAGCAATGGAAGGATGCTGAGGTGATGAAGATCACTTTTATCACAGAGATGTTGACACTTCAGGTGTGGATATGTTTCACAGTGGTTGCCTTCACGGCTCAAAAAGACACAAGAAAAGGGTTGTAAACCGTTGAGGTTGAGACACAAGACACTTAACTTATCACTACAAGTGATGAGGATAAGGTGATGATGATGTTGGTGATGGTCTTCGCGACCTAAACGCTGGTTGAAAACGCACGAATAACAGCACACAGTGCTACTGGGTGGACACACTAAACTGTCAAAGTTTTGGTCACAATAAATAATTGAAATTGTTGAAAATAAGGCTAGAAACTCATATACTTCATCCGTGGAGGATGGCAAAAACTTTACTGATGATGAAATTGAACGAAGTTCTACATGAACAGTGTTGGCTAAAAGCTTCAACTGAAAGAGTGACGGATTGCCTTGATGGCAGAGAGCATAGGATAATTCACTTAATGTGATGGAGAGTAAAGACAAAAATTTACTGACAATTAAGTGATAGAAATTTGACGACTTTATACTGAGCGTCAAGCTCTCTGGAGAATAAGTACTGGTTTTGCTTAATCTATTGGACTTTGACGTCGAGTCATGAAAAGGATTAAGTTGGTCGTGGAGACCAGAAAGGAGTGATACACTAATTAAACCTTTATGGTTAATCTCAATAGCTTCTTTTGAAAGTAATCTCAAATTCTCTTCACGAGAAATAATAAGATAGAAACAATCTTCACGATTGAGCTTACTTAGTGAGAGGCAAGGCAGACCAACATGGTCAGGGCGGAAAGCGGATATGGAATTAGACAATGGAGAAGAGAGGGAAAGAGTGAGATTAGGATCTTCATGATCTCCACTGGTTGAATGCTGATTTGAGGGAGGCTTTGGTAGCCATGAGGGAGCACAAGTATCGGAATTATCGGAAGATGATCCGTCGAGGATCAAAAATGAATATAAGAATTCTGGAGGTATCAGAAATCTTCTATCGGATCTTCTCCGGACTCTGGCTGCTATTGGCTCAGATCCGTTGCTAAGAATATCAGAGGCGTCAAGCCTAGCATTGGAATTTGAACTTTGATCAACTGAATTCACTGGATTTTCATCGAGAAAATTCTCTAATGATCGATTTTGACTTTCAGAGTTCAACTCTTTTTGCATTTGACTGGCATTGAGCTTATTTCTACTGGTTGAAGCTGTGGGCTTAGCTAAGGGATTGGAATGCTGTGCTGTGGAAGCTAGAGGCTGTGATAAGGGATTTGATTTCTTCTTATCAGAGGCCTCAAGCCTATTTTTCTTCACTCTCTTCTTTTGGACTTTGGAATTTTGTTTTTCTACTGCCTTCATGGCAGGAAATGCTGCTTCTTTTTCGCTTTCGACTGATGATGACTCACTATCATACATCCGGTTTCGCATATTGGGAACATTCATTGTTTCAAATTGATCATCAATTTGATCATTGGCAAAATCATTATTGAAATTTGAAGCATGAGAAAATTCATCTGATGATGAATCTAATGAGGCAATTGAGGCGGCGTCAAGCCGATCTTTTTCTTCTTCTGAAAACTCTGTTGGTTTAGATTCAGGTTCAGGAAATAGAGAAGATGATGGTTTCTTCTTCTTTTTCGAGCGATTTCGGCTGTCAATTGAATCTTCATGATTCACAAATGATGGGAGAGGGAAATGATATTGGATTGCAGCCTTCATGGCTGGAGTTAGCTCACCATGATAACGCTTGCATTGTGATACATTCACTGTGTACTTCTTCTTTTTCGTACAATCGGCAATTGTTAGAACTGCACCTTTTCGGAATGTTACTAGATATGGACCCTTAAATCTGGGTGAAAACTTTTTACCTGCATCGGCAAGATGCTGACGTATGAACACTATTTGACCTGGTTCAATGGGTTTTTTCGGATTGACTCCGGCAGCTATATACTTCAACTGATTCTGAATTAATTTTTTCCTGGCTTCATGCCGATTAAGTGTGACATTATCAACCTGTTGAATTGTGGGAAAAACATTGTCGGTCGGCTTCCGGAATTGGATTCCAAACATCAACGAGGCTGGTGTGAAGCTTGTGGATCTATTCAGAGAATTATTGATTGCAAAAACTGCTGGTGCAACAAAATTATCCCATGAACGAAGTGGATTTCCTTGAACAAATATTCTGATCTGTGTGCCAAGAGTTCCATTGACTCTTTCAACTATTCCTTGAGACTGAGGGTGATACGGGGTGGAAACTGAATGCTGGATATGTTTCTCTTGGAAATAAACTTGAAGTTCTTCACTGATGAAATTTCTTCCCTGGTCTGTTTGGACCACTTCAGGGTAACCAAACTGGGTGAATGTTTCTTCAAGAAACTTTACAATATTACGAGCACGCTGATTTCGAATTGGCTTCGCAAAAACGAATCGTGTTAACGAGTCAACCATAACGACTACGTATTGGTTCTGCTTGAAGGAGGCGGGGACTGGACCCATTACGTCCAGTTCGACGATTTGTAACGGGAACTTTCCTATCGGCTTCATTTGACGAATGAAATCGGGATGAGTGCTGGGCTTACCAGTAATACACTTGACACATGAAGATGTGAGATGCTTAAGATGACCTACAAGGTTCTGACAATCATATTTTCGACTGATGCTATGATATGTCTTATCAAAACCAAAGTGTCCACCGAGTGGATCACCATGTTCCGATTTGAAAATTTCTTTGAGCGTTTCATGATCAATCATGAGGCGATGATATGGACGTTTTCGAGTTGGTTTTCGGTAGAGAATACCTTCAATTAGCACATACTTCTTGGAATACTGTTTGAGCAAACGAGGAGGATGCTGTTCTTCAAGGACTCTGATGATTACGGCGTATAACGGATTCTTTGCTTGTTTTTGAGCGAATTTTTTGAACTCTTCATGATCGGCTGAGTCAAGATTAATGTTGGGACGAGAAGGAGATAATTTTCCAACTTCAAGTTGCTTGTTGACATCATTGTAATCAATACAGATATAACACTCAAAATATTCATCTTTCGAATCATTTTCGAGAACACCTTTCCTATGAGTCCATTCATTAGGATTTCGGCTGAGACAATCGGCAGGATGATATTTTCCTTCGAGGTATGTTACTGTGTAACGGAATGCTGATAACATTATTGCCCATCTTTCTGTTCTTCCATTCTTAAACTTTGTTGATGGCAATTGACATAATGCATGATGGTCGGTAAGAATTTCGAATTCAATACCTTCGAGGTACTGGCGGTACTTTTCTATTCCTACAATTATTGCTAAACATTCTTTTTCACTCACTGTATAATTTATCTGATAAGGCTTAAGTTTCTGTCCGAAGAAACTAACTGGTTTCCAACTATCTGATTCTTCATGATATTGGAGGAGGATTCCACCTACTGCGGAATGAGATGCATCTACTGCTAATCTTGTTTTCAGTGCTGGAGAAAAATGATACAACATGCAGTTGTTTGCTAACGCTTGTTTGAGAGTTTCCATGACTTCAATATCATTTTTCGTGATGCTAAACTTTCTTTCTTTTCGAACTAATCGGTATAACGGTTCTACTATCTTTGCATAATTTTCTATGTATCGAGAGAAGTAATTAACTAACCCTAAAAAACTCTGTAATTCTTTTACATTTCTGGGAGGAGGAATTGCTAATAATTGTTCTACTTTGCGTGGATTAGGCTTGATGCCTTGACCTGATGCTACATGACCAAGAAAATCAAACTCTTTCGATCCAAAATTTGTTTTACTGATTTTGATCTTAAAACCCCATTCTATTAGTTTGTCGAGAATGGTAGCTAAATTTTTGAGCAATTCGGAGAATGAATCTCCAAAGACACAAATGTCATCGAAATATCCTAGGCAAATTTGGTACTGACTATTTCCGAGCATTGTATTAACTATATACTGGAAGTAAAATGGAGCGTCTACAAGACCCATCGGCAAGCGATTGTAATGATACTTCTTGTCAGGTGTTACGAATACTGTTTTCGGTCGTTCTTCAGGAGGAAGTTCGAGCTGATAGTATCCATGAAGGAGATCTAATGTTGCAAAATAATTTTTGTTCTGCAATGCTGTCAGAAAATCATCTGTTCTGGGCATTGGATATCGCTTTCGCTTGATGCGCTTGTTTAACTCACGATAGTCGACTACAAGTCTCCATGAACCATCGGGTTTGGACACAAGTAAGGCAGGAGAACCTCCTGGTGAAGTTGTTTCGGTTATTATGCCTGCGGCTTCGAGCTCTGAACAAACTTGGGAGAATGCTAATCTCTTTACTGCTGAACAAGGATACGGTTTTTCGTATGGAACAATTTCATCTCCTATATCTATTCGAATGTTGCATTTCTCGTGTGGAACGAATCCTAACTCTGAGGAATCTCGGGCAAAAGCTTGCTGCTTACTAAGGAGCAAATCTAACATCTGAACTTTCTCTGATTCATTCAGATCTTTACTAATTTGTTTTTCGAAAAGATCTCTCCATGAGAGTGAGGCTACTTCATCCATTTCAAGAACATGCTCAACTTCTTCTTCTGAGAGGAATTGAGTCAAGAGACATCGAATTGCTTTTCGATTACTACTGGAACTCGGAGGAATACTACGTTTTTCGGAACCTAAGGTTCGACTAACATCGATAACTTCTTCTTCTACTTCATAATCATGATTTGAACTGGGACCCATGAGGGTGAGTTGCTGAAGTTCATCTTCATCGCATAATCTCATCTCAATATCTAATTGTCCTGAAAACGGAAAATTGCAAAGGACTTGATGTCCAGTTGATCGCAGCTTAATATCGGTCTGATAAAGTGACAATAACTGACATCCTAACAACAATTTCGTCGAGAAATTTTTCAGTACAAATAATTCTTGAGAGAATCCTGTCTTGGATTTCCCATTTCTTGTGAGAACAAAAACGGACCCTTCAGTGGCTATTCCACTGGACTCTATTCCAACTAGTGGAAACGGTTCTCCTCTTATCGGCCAATTGAGGCTAAGAGCGAGATCATGATCTATGATGCTAATGTGACTACAAGTATCACAACTTGCTTTCACCTTTTTGACAGTATTACCTGAGTATAACACTACTTCGCACTTCGGGAATACTCTGGGACTAACATAATGAATTTGACGAAACTTTCTGGACATTTCTCTTTCGTACTCTGTCTGAGTTTTATACTTATTCGGCTGAGCTATAAAACTTTCAAGATCGGTATCCTTGACGGATTCTTTTTTCACTTCTATATTCTTCTCTTTTTCTTGCTCACTAGAAGAATCTGATTCACAATCAAACTTGAATTCACTCAGAACTTCAAAATGATCTGGGAGAGGAACTTTCTTTCTCTTTCCTCTTTTACGCACTTCTCGTGTGATGAGGGCAAACTCTGTTGCTGACTCACTTGCTGACTGCTTCACGCAGGGAAACTTGGAAAATGGCGAATATGGATCACTAGTAATGATAAGAGACGGCTTGTCCTTATTCCAATTCGTATTCGGTTGATTTGGATGATCACTATTCGGTGGATGATGAGAACGAGAATCTTGCTGATTTGACTGAACAGACTTACTTGATGGATTCTGAAGAGGACGAGGAGGATGAGTTGGACAACTGGTTCGATAATGATCTGATTTTCCACATCCATAACACACAATTGAAGATTCTCTTCTTTGCAATGGTAAACGATTTGAGAACGCACGCGTATCTCGCTGATAACTTTGTTGAACTGGTTTTGGCTGACCATATCGTTGGTTTTGATGATGCATTCGTTGCGGAACTGGAGCAGCTCGATGCTGATGCTGATTAGACTGCTGATTGGGATGATGACTCTTCATCATTCTAACCTGATGATAATGTTGCTCTTCCTTATAATTATTATGGAAACGAACCATGACATTCTGCATAGTTTCAAGATCTAATCCTGCACCTTTCTTGGTGACTTTTCTAAGCAAATCTTTCGGAATTTTGGTCTTTAAATGAGTAAGAACTATCTCTGAGGATATCGAATCCACATTAGAACGCTGCTTAAGTTTTTCAGTCAACTGATGAACAAACTCAATTGGATCATCTTTCGGATGATACCGAAGATTCTGAATCTCATTCTCTAAGAGAAAAAACTTCGGAGACGAACAAATTATCGCTCTAACTTTCGACAGATAATCTTCAAAATTTCCGATTCCTAAATTATCAACACTAATAATCGCATTCCTGACATCACCATAAGCATTACGCTTTAAGACTATGATTTTTTCTTCATCAGATAAAGGGGAACATGAGAGCTTCCAACGAGCTTCATTAATGAATGCAAACGGATCCTTAAGAGGTTTCAACTCCATGGAATAAACTAACTTGTTGTATTTCTGATTCGAATGGCTGTGGGAACTACCACTAGTTTCGATATGATTCCTGTCATTTCTTTCACTTCTATCGGCCATCGCGGCCTGCGAATCTAACACATTACGATTCGACGGAACATTTCGAGAAACTAACCTATCATCTTCATGATGAGAAGGGACTGAGGAACTTTCACTAGATCCTGAATTACTTTGCTGTCGAGAATGAACTCTTCTGGACAAGGATGCCTTCATGGCAAAAAATTTATCTTTTGAACTAACTTTCAGATGCGAATTTTCAATTATCTGATCTGCAACTAACGAGACATCTTCATCGGTATTCAAACCGATATCTTGAATCAAAATTACTAACTCATCTTCTGTAAGACCTTTTTGTCTTAGATTACGCACCCATCGTGGAGAGGAGAATACTCTCATTTCATCGATGGTGATTGTTTCAAAATCTATTGGCAAATGAAATAGACTTCCTAACGTATCAACTACCTGCTGTAGCTTGACTAACGCTAAATTATGAGGCAATGGAACATCAATTCCGTGTTCTTTCAAAATGCTAACTACCACTTCATGTGGAGAATTCCTGAGCAAAAATGGAGACTGATCTTCAACAATCTCTTCATACCCTGGCTGAGAATTATCCTGATTCTGAGCAACTGGTACTTGAACTTCATGTTCATTCTGAACAACTGGAGGCTGATCTACCTGATCACCTACATTCTGATTGGCATCAAGCCCTACATTGACTTGATTATTTTCTACTCTTGCAGCTGCATTTCTAGCGGCTATCTCTGCATTGCTGGGTCTACCTCTACCTGAGCGTAGAACTGGCATACTACTAGATTCGGATGGTAACACAAACTGAGAGAAGGGAAATTGCGGCAAACGAATGGGTAAATGGATGTTCAATCCAAATATACGCACACAAGGCCAGCAATGAATGCTGTCATGTTGTAGAAACATGATGATTCTATTCAACAAGATGTTAATGAATTAATTTGAAAAGAGAAACGGGCGTGGAGCCCAAGGCTTTCACACACGCTTTCAAAGACCAGCAATGAATGCTGCCACTTAAGCAAATTCACGTTCACTCAGGCGACAGTCCACTACTGGACCTCGACGGTCTCGATTCGTGGTTGTGTCTTCTCTTACAACAAAAGTTTGGTTAATGGAATGAATCCGGTAAATCAAATCGAATTATCAATCAAAGAATGAATATATCCGTGGAGGATAAATTGTTTTCAATCAAAATCTTCTTGCTTAAAACAATTAAGCCAAGACAAATATGAAACGTGAAGTTTCTCGGTCAAGAACAGTGGAACAACTGCTCACTTCACTTCCAAAACTTACAACACAAACTGTGCTCACTTCAAGTGAGGAGCAACTCACTCAACTTGAAAATCAACTCCTTCACGGAGCTAAACCTACTGGAATGTGGCTCACTGGCTCACAACTGGTTTCCTTTGTTCTCTTCTCTCCTCGGACAAGAGGGAGAAAGATGGCGGCAAACAATGCCAAAAATGCGGGAAAAATGTGCACACAAAAAATGGCGTCAAGCCAAGCCAACTGCCTGCTTAACCCTTTACTACTCAACTACCAGGTTACGCTGGATAGTTACCCCTGTCCTCGGCGGACACTACACTCTTTACTCTGCTGGTTAGGATCTCTCTTACTTCGATAGCTCAAAAGACGAAACTAACGAGAACCTCCGTGGTTCAAAATGCGACACCACAGAAAAATAAGGCCTTGGCGGCTTCACTCACCACCACACAAACCTTAAACACAAACTCTGCTCACCTCCAATGAGACAGAAAATATGGGACTTATCACTGCCCAAAACAATAGAGAACACTTGATCCACCAATCTTCAAGAGGTAGACTGTGTCTTCACGACACCAAACTAATGCCTACTCGGCATCTCCACCATTTTGTGAGAGAAATTCCGAGACACGATTAAACTGAAGACTCTGGCCAGAAGCCTAACAGAGCGTGAAGCTCGAAATATCGAATTTATGGACCTATCAGGGCCACCGACGATCCAAAGGTTCACAGGACCTAATAAGGGACCGGTGTAGGCAAAAGAGTGTGTCGAACACAAACTTAATATTAGCACAAAATGAGTTTATTATAAGTAGAAAACTAAAGGAAACAGGGGGACGTTGGTCCTAATTATCAGAGACACAAAAACGTGAGGATACAAAGGATGAGGGAGGTTTTATATGAGCCGTGGAGGCTGAGGGAGAAGCTAAGTGAGACCATACATTGGTCGAATATGATTGACATCTATCGAGAGATGCTGAGCATGAGACAAATGATGGTCGTCGAGACCAGAGAGATTACAAACGGAGGGAAAAGATATATAAATGAATAAATGATTAAATAAATGAAAGGAGGGAAAAAGGCCGTGGAGGCCGAAGCATGATTATTATCGAGGAAGTCAGAATTCTGCTGACAGTTGCAAGCTATATGAGCTAGAAAAAATTACTCTTACAAATTCTAAGCATTAAAAAATACGTCTATAGAGAATTTCTCAATTAAAGATATGAGAGACGCTTACCCTATTAGACCAATCTCTGTACTGAAAATCGAATCAAAACTGTATTTCTCGAATATTGCAAAGACTATTCCAATGCTCAAGCAATGAAAAGATTCTCTCCCCTTCTGTGTGTTTGAGATTTATAGCCCCAGGACATGATTCAGTTCGACGCAAAACTAAAACGTTATCCAAAAAACTTGAATTATTGGACTCGATCAAAATGATTCAGTCATAATCGAAGATTTGATCCTGATTCAAACAGATTCCAGATCGAAGATTGAGTCAGCTCGTATTTCACTCGAATTCAGGATTTATCCCTGTTGGGCTATACTCATTTTCTTGGTACCCCCACTCTGGAATTTCAGCTTAGGGGGACATATACAGATTAGGTGAAACCTCCAACATGAGTTTGAACATGTTTCCTCGCAAAGGTTGTCAATGAATCATTCGCTGTTTTTTACGCTCAACCTATCATGAATATCAGCTGCAATCATACTGAAATTCGGAATTCCTTAATTTATCGATTAGTTTATATTGATCGAAGACAAAATTTAAAACTCCTGTTGGATGAGAAAATTTTCTATCTGATTGCTGGGCAATGGGTGGCAGAAAGTAATGGTCATCAAGAAAATCGTATTTTATTGAACGGTTCTGGGTTGAAAGCAAAACAACTAACACAATTTCAGCATTGACTTTACCTACAGGAGCACTCATTACTGATTTTGAACGAAGCTCCTCAGTCTTTTTTTAGATTTAGATTTTCAGATTTGAACTGTGAGGGATATTTTACTCAGTTGAAATTCGATGAGCCCATATTTTTTCTTTGTGAAGGGTATATTTTACATGCTTATGGTAATATTGTGTTGATCTTCATGCATTCATGAGTAACGCGAAAAAGCAATTTTCAAGGAGAGGCTGTAGTGATGATACAAATTAGCCAGGAAATCTCCATTCATTTTAATCTTCAGGATTTAACATGCGTCATTGAGGATATTTTTCTTTTTTTTGCATGAGATATTCTCTTCCTATCAGACCAATCTGAGAAATTTCTTCACTGATTTTCTGGGAATCAAATCAAGAGTATATTTCCTGTGGGTGAGATAGACTACGCTCAATCGAATCGATAAGAAAGACGATTTTTTCTTTCTTAGGGCTCGAATTCCATGACCTCCACGGAAGAATCCAATTCCGCTCCCAATCAATAGGTTATTCAAATAGTCTCAATCATTCTCCTTTAAAAGAAGACATTCATGAATTTCATGATCAAAAGCTAAGAGAAATTATTCTCACTGATTTATCTATCAGAAATGAAACCAAATAAAATTGAATGTAGATAAACTTTCACAAAATTTTAAGTATCACCGAAGCTCAGTTCAAACGAGTAAGTTTTTCCGATCTCTTCTCCTACCTTAAGCTGTGGATGTATAATAGTGTGGTTTCATTTATTGAATTTTTTCCAGCTTCAGTTCATCAGGAATTTTGATGCTTTTTAGAAGTTCTTCTTCTCAAGAAACTCAATTAATCCATCAATTGGATTCATTTATCGCACTGCTACTCATTTTTCCGACTATTATTGTTGATGAGCGAGAGAGTAACACATTGAAATGGAGGAGAATAACCTTCAAAGTTTGTATCTCTATTGGAATAATCGGTGCTACTCTTTGTTTTATTCTTGCATCGACACCAGCTCATAGTGAACGTGCCTATTACTTAGCCGATTTTGGTTCTGCAGTTGGTAATGCCCATGATTATGCCTGGTTAATGGGTGGGACTTACATGCTTGCTGGTACAAGCTCCGCTTTAGTTTCCTTTAAACACTATTCCTCCGGTCGGATAAAATGGACAGAATTTTTTCACACTCTCTATGATACTTCAAGTGTTTATCAGCAAGAGTCTGTTACATGTCAAGAAATAGAACCTGATAAAATTAAAACATTAAGAAAAATTGTATTCTTAACTCTCAAGTATGGTGTTGTTTCTTCACTCATATCTGGTTGTTTGTATGAATGTTTGGTTATTGGAGCATTTGCTACTTTTATGCCTTACTCATACATATTCACTTGGGGATTCAATCAGATGATTCATGGATTCATTGTGGTTTACTTCACTACAGCGGATACACTGATCACTCAAGTTCTTAAGGCAGAAATCTGTCTGTATTCGATCTGGAAAATGGAATTATTTACCAAGAAGGTTAAAAAATTTTCACTCGGAGAGGATCCTGATGAGAGTTTACTTGCTAGTCTCATCGATCAGTACGTGGTACAGAGAAAGAAAATATTCAATCAAAATGAATATTGGAAATCCACAGGCGGATATGTTTATATTTTTGCCTTCATAGGACTCACTTTCAACCTTTATCTGCAGTTTTTTGTTCCAATCGATCTGACAATTCGTCTAGGAACTGTATTCTGGGGTGGTGGAGCTTTCACAGTAATTATTGTTCTTCAAACGCTCATGGCCAATCATTTGAAAAACATGATTCGAGGTCTATATCCCATATTCGTAAGGATCTTCTTGAAAACACGTTCAATTGAATCAAAATTGAAGATTGAAAGCGTGATGAGTGATTGTACATGGACTCAACCATTTACATGTCTGGACTTTTTTCCTCTTAACTCTTATATTCTGCTCTTTTTTCTCGTTGAACTATCAATGCAGCTTTTACTGTTAGTTTCTCTGAGTAGAAATAATCAATAAACATCCAAATATTCTAACTAGATGAGATGTGGTGTTCAAAGTAGTTTTCATACCATCAACAAGAAAAGTCTTTCTCAGCCCTGAGAGTCTCAGAGAGGAAATCCTATCTGAAGAATTTTTTGTACTCAAGGGAGAAAGAGAAACGAAAGATCGATTCACTTCTGTGATAAATCAAACCTGAATCGTTTATCTGGGAATAACTCTAATTTTTGGGAAAATCTTTGCAATCGCTCATGCAAATCCATGAAAAATTTCTTCATTTCGACCCTAATCACTCAGTTCAAAAATCATAAGGAATATAATGATAGCGAATTTCGATATTTTTAAATTGGTTCAGTCTCCCTTACTGGGAACACAAACTTTGTTATCGATGATCCCATGAATAATCTTTTGCTTTCATTTCTCCCCATTGACTTGAGCTGTTTGCCTAAGTCTTTATATAGGAAGATCACGCGAAGAAGAATGAAAAATGATTGATATTCTATTAGCATCTTCATGTAAAATCTCATGAAATCGCACATGAAGTTACTCTGTGCTTTTTAAAGTCATTGATTATGAGTTCACAATGGATACAAGGTTGAGAATCATGTTTCTGTTTGAATGCAATAATGCGTGTCACTGAGAATAAAAATCTCTTCTTGGCCCTAAGATAGTGCACAAATTGGTTAGAAAATTTGTTCTGTTTATCGAAATACGTTGTGAGCTTCAATTGATCTACACTATTTGTTTTGAGATTTGATCTTTTCCAAGCAGTCATATAGCAAGATGGACGTTGATTCTATCTGATCCATCCTCCGATCTAAATCAAGAACATCTCTCTTCAAATAGGCATCTTTGCTGTTGATTCATTACGATGAAGTAATGCTGCTCAGAAACTATTCTCCTCAGAGTCTAAAATATATCCGAGAAATGGATACATACGTTGTGCGGCTTCTAATTTTTCCTAGTCTTTTAGTCAATGATTCCAAGAATCCCGATCTAAGAAGGAGAAATCAAATTTTCAAAGTGTCCATCTTCCTAGGGTTCATTGGTGCAATAAGGTGTTTTGCTCTTGCATCCAGTACAGCTTATAGTAGATTGGCTTATTATATGGCCGATTTCGGAGCTGCATTCGGTGATGCCCATGACCACGCTTGGATTATGGCTGGAAATTTTATGCTCGCTGGTACAAGTTCCGCTTACTTTTCCTACAAGTATCATAGTGATAATCGAAGAGATTGGACTGATTTTTTCTGGGTTCTATCATGTACTTCTAGGAAGACAGGGAAAAGAATACCAATTGAATCACATGGCATAGAGATATCAAGGATGGCAAAACTGAGGAAATTTGTTCGTCTGAATCTCAAATATGGAATCACAGTTTCGTTGGTGTCCGGTTGTTTGTACGAATGTTTGGAGATTGGAGCATTCAGTACTTTTATGCCTTATTCTTATACCTTTACTTGGGGAGTTCATCAAATGATACATGCTTTCATAGTGGTTTATTACACTACTGCTAGTTGTCTTATTGGACAGATTTTGAAAGCTGAGATTAGTGTATACCTAATGTGGAAAATGGATGCATTTCTTAAGAATGTAAGAAAATTATCGGAACAAAAATTCGACGACCATTCTCTAATTGATGTGATTGATAAATATTTTGCCCATCGGAACGAGATATTTATTCAAAATGAATATTGGAAGATGGTGGGTGGCTCAGCGTATATTTTCATTTTCATTGGGATCATATTCAATCTTTACATACAATTTTTCATTCCAATTAATATTTTCATGCGTCTCGGTATGGCATTCTGGGGCATTGGAGCTTTTTTGGTGATAATTGTTCTTCAAGCATTGATGGGTAATCATATGCGAAATATATTTAGGAAACTTCGCCCAATATTTCATCATCTTGCCTTGAAAACTTCCTCTATTCATTTGAAATTGAAATTACAAAACATTATCGCAGACTCTGGATGGATCCAACCCTTCACTTGTCTCGACTTATTTTCATTCAATTCATATCTTCTACTTCTCTTCTTAGTTGAGCTTTCCATGCAACTGATGCTTCTGGTTGCTGTGAATAGTAATAAAAAAAATTGATTACTAGAAATTCAATGCTCAAATCATCCAGCAAAATTGATTATAATAAAAATTTGAAACAATCTGTAAAAGTTTTCTGATTTCAATTTCAATTCCGAAAGCAATTCCAGAGAAGAGGTTCTTTTTTTATCAATTGGATGAGGTAATAACGGGAGTACATGTAGTGTATGCCAAAATAGGAGCTGACAATTTTTCTGTCCCTAAGCCTTATATGTAAGGATTCATTCAATCTTCCATATTTCAATTTATCAGATCTACTCGAACGAAGTCGTATTTGAACTTCTCAATGATCTTTCCAAAAATTGGAAGTCAATTTTCTTTGTATCAGGGAAATTGAGCTCATTGTTTGAATATTCTTCATGATACTCTGAGAGATCATTGGGGTCGAAGATTCCATCATGACTTGTATACAAAGTTTTCGCCATGAAGCACTCGAGAAATTTGTGTATTTCAGTGTTAGATTATTTTATATTATATTATCAGATTATTTAAGATTAAGAAAAAGAATCATGAAACAGAATAGATTAGCACTGAAAGAATAGATGCACCTTTTATTTTCTCCTCTTTACGATTATCAATAAACGGTCAACATAATTACACTTTAAACTGAAATCATTTGACCAAGTACAATAGAGGTGCATCTTAAATCTCTCTAAGATTGAACCGTTTATCAATATATATCGTTTTGATTCGGCACCAAAAATATGGGAACAGATCGATCATATATTCTAGTGCAATGACAAGAGACAGAAAAATCTGTCGGTCGAAAATATACATGCGAACGCCTCTCTTTTACAAGAAAGGAAGAAGATGAAAGAAGTTTTGTTTAATGGAAAAAGCATGAGAAAAAAGGAGAATAAAAGTCCTTGGTTCACACGAAGACAACCCGACCCCCGAGTCAATCAGACATCAGATTTTGCGATTTTGCGAGAACGAATGCGGTCAGTGAGCAATCAGAAATAAGTGTCTTGTTAAAAAAAATGAGTTTCACCGAGAACAAGAAGATGCTTTCAAATCTCAGGCCATTGTGAAATTAGTGAGAAGTTGAGATTTTGGCTCGACTATGCACCCGCTATGGGAGAGACAGGATCAAGAGCTTCTCATTTTCAACAGCAGGATAGTGTTTCCAGGAGTTAACATCTGCTGCAGTGATTGGCGGCTCTTTCAATCCGTAGTTGAGGAAGAGAGGCAGAATTTGGCAGTTGAAGGCTGCACATCACTTAATTGTGTATTTTGATCGCTTTCTCAAGATAGTTGTACCTCGATCTTTTGGGAGCTTTATTAACATGCTCTAATCCCAGCCAGGGCTTTGGGTGAGTTGGACTCATCACTGACACAAGAGAAGACAAGATTAATGACGATGCTTAAGAGCAGACAAAATGGAACACGAGAGAATTTCAACTTACTCGGGGTAGAAATCACGAAGTCTTCTTTTTTGACAATCTCTGTGTCGTCTGTTATATAATTACTTTTTCCACAAACAATTGCAAATTTAAACTGAAAACGAATATAATTGAGAGCCGATTAAATAAAGAATTGATTGATAGGATAGGGAAATTTTTACCTTCTCGAATTCTTTCTCGGGTACCTCCAATTTCTTTTGAATTCTCTCCTTGACAGCAGAGTATGGTTCTCCCTAAAGAAAAATTTAGAGGATGATTATGATTTCCTAAAATTTTCATTTATGAAACACTTACATCTTTCAACTTTAGCAAAAACGGAGTGCCAAACGTTTGAAAAATTTCTTTGCTAAAATGAGCAACAGGAATGATAAATTCGCTTGAATCTTTGACAATTTCATCTTTGAGTATCTCCTCAATCCTGTATACTTTGTTACTCATAGGGTTAAGACAATCTAAAATAATATCGTCTGAAAACACTTGAACAATTTTGTTGCTAGAAATTTCAAGTAATCGTAATTTTCCAGTTCCATCTTCGTTGAGCTCGACATATTTTTTGGCCTCAGTCAGAAGTTCGGCAACAATTCCATTCTTATTTGGATACAATAACAACTCTTTCTGCATGGTAAAAATCAATGATTAAATGAGATGATGAATGTAATGAGACAAACATCTCTCCTTACCTCATCTTTCAGCTTACTATTGATCCAAACACATTTGAAGGGCTTCTTGTTCTCTAGCTCATTTACTCTAATCGTCAACTGAAAGAAAGTCATAGATTAGACAGGGAAAAAAATTTAGTATGTACAGTATTGCTCACCAGTTGATAGTAAAGTTTTTTGGGTTGCCTTTGTTTATAACTTGCCAAAATTTCTTGCAGATTCCCTTCGTAGTTACATTTTAACGGACCAGAAACACCTTCTCGATAACTAAAATTTGTTCGAAAAGTTCAGAGAGGAAAATCAATAAATGAAAGGCAATGAGAAAAATTTTGGCCACCTACTTTTGAGGCTTATAGAATTGAATAAGATAGGGGTCACATCCCAGTCTTTCTCCCAGTGCATTTGCAATTTGATCATATTTCATTTTCGAGGATAATTCGAGAGTAATACCAGGATCAGTTGGAATTGATTTATCACAGAAAACCACCTCTACTCTATTATAGAGATCTTTGAAGTAATCGATTACGGTAGGTAGCTCACACTCCTGACTTAATTTTAGGTCAGATCTCTGGAAAACGATGATATCACCGTCCATTAACTCATCGAGAACTCTATCTAGAGGCAGATCTAGGTTTGTTATTTGCTCTATCTGATTTGGTTTCACCTCCTGAGAAAGGATAAACAAAGCGGAAGAATGAATAATTTGAGATAGAAAATTTCGAATTTCAAAATTGAAAACAAACCTCATAGAGATCGAGTGGCGTATTCGGAGGGAAACCAGCTTTCTTATTGAGGATTGGGATTATATCCCGAGTTTTTGTTGTGGAAGGAAGAAGAGCATGGCCGCAATAAGTAACAAACTTGTTCTTTGGATCATACATTTTGAAGAAAAGTAAAACATCAGCTGGAACGAGGAGAATTTTCGTTAGAACTTAACGGCGGGGCAAAATTTAACTGAAGGCAAAGTAGAGACTTAAGACTTACTTTCTTTATCAATCGCAGGTAATTCTGTCATTCCTGAGTCAGGATCTATCATCTGCAAGAACACATTCCATGGATTACTATTTTCAGCCCATTCGGATACTGGTCTGTTAGGATTGATATCAATGTCCAGATCAGTCGGTCGATTAGTTTCATTAGTTCGAGTTGAGATTGGCCAAATTTTGATCCCTGCAACAGGATAACCAAGTTGCTCGGCTATTAACGCTAGAGCCTCTGTCATGGTGGCATTCTTTTTAACCCTAAAAACGTGATGAGGCGATTTCTCAGGATCACACAAATCATTTCCCTTGTGACCCATGAAACTGTCTTCAGTGTAAACATGAATGTTCATGTAGAGATGAGCCTCATTTCGTTCTTTTCTTTTTTGATTTTCGAGACGTTTCTCCTCTTGAAGCCTCTCGATCAATTGCTCAGGGATATCACCTGCCTCGACAGGCTCAAGAACATCACTATCTGGGAGCGGGAAAAACGGTGTATAAGCGAAAAGGTCAAAATTTTCGATCCAATTTGACTTACCATCAGCTATATAAACCAACATATAGGCATTGGTGCAATGTTTAACGGTGACATCTTCCTCGTTACCGCCAAAGTTATGGTCTATTGCCTCCTGTTTGGTACACCTTGAAACTACATCATCGTCAAATTTACACCATTTCCCATCTCCTTTAGGATTAATAAATACAACATAGTGACCTCCATGATTGTCACCAGAGTGAACTAGAACTGCATGAAGAGTATAGTTTGCAGGGGTGTCTTTCTTTTCCAAAAATTCACTTAAATTAATTTTCTCATAGAATTCGAATCTGTTGATAGGAGAGAGAATTATTTTCAAATCTAATTCTGAGATAAAAGAAAATTTTCTCTTACCGATCATTGATTTTTATATTTGTATCAGTCATTGGATCATATTGAAACCTTAAAAGATGTAAATGAAGAACAGGGGGAAAAGAAGAGAAAATAATTCCTTTTTCGGCTTCTTGGAGACCAAATTCACCAGCATCATATTTATTTTCACCGTCTAAAAGTTCAATAGATGTATAGTCTTTGAAAGACTCTTTGATATTCTTTTTTCCTTTCACATTCAATTGGATGTCGTAGAAAGGCTCAACTCTCGAGGAGGTGAAGTCGATATTTTTACACTTGATATACGACTAGAAGAGATAAAAAAAATAGATCAGGGAAAAAGTTATACAATTTAGAGCTCAAAGACTTACAATCATTTTTCCTTCGAAAAGTCTCGGGATGGTCCCTTCAACACATGTTCCCTTCATTTTACTCTCCATATTATCCAACAGAACTCTACATAATTCTTGGACATCATGCTGCATAAAGGAGTCCAATGTTTCCCAGCCAAATGACTTGGTTAATTTTTTGGTGCCCACAGGTTTATCAGAGAATTGCAATTCATAGAAGACTCTCTGTAACGCTAGAGCAACACTTTTGGAAGAATCATCACTCTCTGTTGGCATCTGATACACTGCTTTACGCAGCTTATTGGTGAAAAATAAGGTCTGTAACAAAGAATTCATGTAGCAGGTAGCTCCTTGATTCTTCAGACCGACGTATCCAGTATGTTTTTTGGAGTCCCAGCTAGAATATATGGGGTAAAAATTTGATAATGAAGAGAGAGATAATTATAATTTTGGAATATGATCAGAGTAATGTTATTCGTAGCACCAGGAGTAGGATAAATATGATAAATATTTTCATCTTTATTTACCTAACGCCGTGCGGTGCATCTGCAGCCACCCAAACTTCCAATATAATTGAATCATCTTTCACATAACCTTTCTCTGGATCGAGAATATCATTCCATGCAGCAAAATGACTGAATCCCCAATCATTTTCTTTACTATAGAATACGTGTTGAATTTTTCTAGTCAATGGTTCATCACCATTTTGAGGTATTAATCGTAATTCAGCGGTTGCATTACATGACCAAGTGGAGGATTCAGAGTCACCATTACATTGGAGAAAAAATCCTAGACTTCTCGATGGCTGTCTCTCGTGTGTTTGGTTTGACCGTGGCATTGCCATAACTTTCCTGATTTCAAAGGACGTGAGAAAAAGGAGGCAAGAATTATGAAAATGAAATGATAATCCCGTATCAGGACATATAAGAAGCAAGGTGGGTGGTGAAGAAAATTTCACTGATTCACCAACATTAGCTTTCCCAAATATCTCCGGAAAAAGAGAAAATAAGGGGAAAAAGTATATCAATAGAAACATGAACACACTTACCATGGTAAATTGCGGACATAGGTGGGAGGACTGAGTACAGTGTCTTTCAATTTACTGAAATTTTCGATCTTAAATCTGAATGTAGCCTCAGATCGAGCTTCATCTATGGAAAGATTTTCCATGATTAACGATTAGTTAAATAAAACGCACTACCGGCGTAATAAAAATAAGATGTAGCAGATAAACGTAATGGATAATCGGTATGTGTGTGTAGATACTATTATTATTATTGTGTGTGTGTGTGTGTGTTATGTATAATCATTCAACCAAACAAGTGTGTGTGTGCATGTTTGTGTGTGAGAGAGAGAAAGATGATAGTGGATGTTGATAATTTTCACACAAAAATAAAGTACAATCATCCAGTGGATATATATAAATGTCACCATACACACAATGATTAAATCAAATCAAACGGATGTTATTGAAATCAAATGCAAAAAGTCACATAACACACACACACACAGACATACACACACAGGGAGAGAGAGAAAGTAAGTAAGTAAGTAAGTAAAGAGAGAGAAGCAGCACCAAAGCAGTGCGAAAAGAAAAAGTGTATGTCAAAGTAAAGGGAAAAGCAAGAGGCAAGAGAAGAGATATTCAGCAATATTATACACACACACACACAGTATACATGTATATATACATAGCAAGCAAAAAGGCTCTCAATAAAATTGCTGAAGAACTGCCGGTTAAGAGAGATACATACCTTCCTCAACTGGATCACGCATGATTGATATTGTTTGATTAGGCTGTTTGATGAGATTGTCCAGGTGAGGACAATATGTTATTTCAAATAATATATATAATAATCAATGTAATTTAATCAATGTCACACAATTAAGATAATTTAGGATAAAATTTTGGTCAAAATTAAATTTTGTTCTCTCTCTTTCTTTTTTCTCTCTTTCTCTCTCTCTTTTCTCAACCCACAAAATACGAAAACAGCCACAGCTTGATACGAATAACAAGATTGGATATTATTTTGTGGATATATATGCCGTGACAGATATTGGATCCATGGATTGGATTGCTGCTTTTATCGCGGGCTTTTCAATCATTCATACAATCGAAAGAATTTTTGGAAGAAGAAGAATATTCAAACATCGAAAATTGAAATGCTCATTCTAATCAATTAAATCCGTTTGATGAGCTGGGCTATGGGTATTAAATGGAGTGCTTCAACGTGAATAAGAATTATTTAATGAGCGAGACGGAACACTTGTGGTGGCTGATCATCATCATCATCACTTTCATGATTAACTCTAGTAGTTACCTTCGCTTTGTGGTATCTCTTTGATCGACTAGTGGCATAGCAAAATTAATTGTAGAGTTTCAAAGAAATTGGTTTGTTAGAAAGAAAGAGGGAGAGAAAAAACATTTTTCCACTCATGATATCATTTTGTGGTAGATATCGATTCAGTTTGATTTCTTTTCCAGCTAATCTTCTTTTTTGGGGAAGAGAGGGAAAAGTTAGCACATGTAAATAGGTTACTTGAGCAAAATTATTTCCAAAATATAACAACCATTATCATCAATGAATGAGATCCGTAGGAGCATTATGTATGCTCCAGCAAAAAAAAGTCAAAAAATGTTCTTTTATGGGACTAAATAAGCCATAAATATTGTGTGTGTATGTGTGTATGTATGTAAGTGTGATTCGACAGCACATTTGCGAAACTTGATGGAGCAGATCATCACCAGATTTGTCTTCATCCAATCCATAAACTTTGAGATGGACAATGAGTAACTTTTGATTATCAATGCTGACGATGATGAAGTATGAAGCACCATTAAATATTATAAGATGTACAGTATTCACCTCAGTACGGATAGCAAATTGGTGGCAGCATCTAATTTTTTGAGTTGCTTAATAAATTTATGATTAAGAAGTTGACTTGCAGACGGCCTTTTGTGTGGATCCGATAGTAGACACATATCTTCGGTAAATGAATGAAAATGATCACTAAATCGACGACCACGATAAGTATCATACTTTTCACGCTCTTCTTCTGATAAATCTCCAATAAACATTTCTTTCAATTCATTGCATGTTGAATCGATGGGTTTAGGAAAATTGCCAGTCAATTTATCTAACAGCATTTCGGTCGGCTGAAGATTGGCAAAAGGCACACATCCATTGGCTAATTCACAACATGTTACACCTAAACTATATATGTCTGACTTTGAATTATAACCGAGCAAATTTTGTTCCAACAATTCGGGTGATAACCAATTTAAATTTGGCTTCGCATTACTAGGATATTGATGTATAAACGGTAAATATCGTCCATTATCAACCACACTTGTTGCATACTGGAAACCGGTGAGAAGACATTTTCCTTGTGGACCATAAATGAGAATATGTTGACCACGAACTGCCCGATGAATGATACCTTGTCCATGAATATAATCGAGAGCATTTAAAACATCTCTCACAATAAAACTGATCGCTTTTTCACTTAAGCCGGCCGGTTTACTCAACTCAGAGCTGGATCCATGGGAACAGTATGGTGTCACAATCCACAGAGAATGATCATTCAAAAAACAAGCTAAATATGGTAATATATTTTCATGTCTCAATAATCGAGTCAATCGAACACCTTCTCTAATATTTGATATTTCCGTATCATTAAGTTCATCCAATGGATACATTTTGATGGCCACTACCAGCTTACTGGTTGTATATTCGCCTTGATGAACTTTATTGTCAATCTTTTTGGACACACTGTAAGCGGATGGATCACATTTGAATAAATTGATTGACAATGATGATGGATAGTCCATTATTTTCGGACACATGCAATCCACAGATGACCATTTAACGGATCCTCCTTGCTTGCTAGCTCTGTTAATTGCAAATTTGAACAAAAAAAAAGAGAGAAGAGATTCCAAATGAAAATTTTCAATGTATCACCCAATAGATAGGGAAAGAAGATGAGAGAGTAAAAATTGATCCGAAAAAAAACACCAGACAAAGAAGCTAAAAATAAAAAATGGAAAATATTATTCCCTGTGCATATTCCTGGACCAGAATGAAGAAAGATTCTGACAAGAAAAATGCTTCACACTTTGCACAATGTAAACACAAGCACATCAAACATGTACATTTGAAATCCATGTAAAAACTCTTCCTGACAGACTTGGGCGGGAACTACAAAACCCAGGGAAGAGTAAAGAAATCCTCGGAATCCTCGAAATCCTCAGAGAATTCTTTTCTCCTCTTAATCATGTTATATGTAATCGAACTAATCGACTATCTATTCGAACAATACAAACTCAATTTCAAAAAATACATACCCCTACCTGATAACCGATAATGACAATGTAAGTTACACTTTGGATGGTGGCAATGAGCTTGGAAAAAAGAGATCAATTATCAACAAAGGAAATCAAAATTTGAGAATCCTCTGTCCGATGAGTTTCATTAACCATTTAAATGTGGGACAAAGATCGAGCCTCTCAACAAGAGAGAGTTATTATGAGACAAATTTATTATACCAAATCACTAGATTCCCCTTTCATAAGAAAATATTCTCCAGAATGAACTAACTAGAACCGTGGTGCTCATCACTGCGATCAGAGCAATCAAACACTGGATTACATCGACGGTCTTGATCAATACATGTTTTATCTGCACATTGGAATTCATAACCAGTACATGCACCTTTATCTATGGGGAAAAGAAAAGAAAATTAGAATTGGGCTACTAGTCCACTCTCTACCGCCACTAAATATTCTGAAGATTCCCGAAAATCTCACCCAAATTTACGAGTCACAGTAAGAGAACTTTGGAAGTATAACAAAACTTTGTTCAAACTATGATTTCCACCATAGGTGTAAGATTCAATTAGATTTCAAAAACTATCCTCAACTGATGGTTAGAACCAAATGAGTTACCAAAACACCTCTATTTTCCCCTTCAAATATCTATGTAGGATGTTTTCCCATCAGTTTTGGAATGGATATCTTTCTAAGGGAGCTGAATTCATTTTAAGTCAACATCCGAGCTCATGAGTAATTTCCTATAAAGTTCGATTCCAATCAGATGGCAACAAGATCAGAATATTGTATCAGTTTGCAAACTGGTCTTTTTCTTGATATGGTGATATAGAGTGAACTCCCGATTCGTTATCACATATGGGCTCATAGGCTCTTGGGTTCTCGAATCGATGGTGGTCTATTCATCGCTAGATTCTGCAATACAATAGATCGACAAAGTTTGTCCAATTGTGGCAGTTTGATTTTCCGGGGTTATTCGTAGACGAACTTGTCCAACCACCTCTAATCGAATTTTTCGCATGGGTACTCGAGTGGTGCCAGATATGGAATAGCATACAAAATCACCAGAATTTTCAACTTTTGCAGATCTGATATTAATTCGATCTCCTTCGATCACAACATTGGTTCGAGATCCATTTTCTTGAACCCAAGCTGTCCTCACTCCTGGATCAAGTGATTCACACATAGGTGAACTCAGATCCTTCTTGGATTGGAATGATCTATCGGCCTAGGTCAACAGCACCTTGACCAATACTTTAACTAATTTCTCAGCTTGACCAGGATCCAATGAGATAATACATAAGTACATTCCAGCATCCTCAAATGAAGCAATTGCTTTCTGGTAAGCAGCTTGCTGAAAACTGCTTCTAGTTACTGGTCTTCTTATGAAGGAATCCATTCTCATCCTTCAATCTGAGATGTTGGATCATCTACCAGAAAGCATAGCATGATACGATTCCCCAACAAGCTGGCTATATGGGGCACCAAGTATCAATCTTGATCACCACAAGTATCATCAAGGGCTTCAATTCATCATCCTTCTATGCCAATTGAGATAAAAGAGAGTTGGGAGGTCGAACATTGAAGTGGGCGGTTCCAAACATTCTCATTCAATAGAAATAGAGCTTGGTAGTTCTTATCTCAGGCCAATGATGATCACTCTGGTGTCAATGATCAAGGAAGGACCGATTGTTTTGTGTATAAAAGCTCAGGATGTCAGGAAACAATGTACATTGTTGAAATATTGATACATGGCTTCCATCATTGTTCGAGTTCTGCTGTCTTGTCACCACTCTGAATACACATAATTTCTTCGAATGCTTATGGATAGTATATTGGTCCTTCTTGGGAAAGATTCTTGATAATTTCCCAAAAAGGTGAGTATCAGTTGGTAGTTGCCATTTTCATTGTAGAAGATTTCTGTACTAATTGGAACTATCAACTGGCACTCGCAGGCTTGTCGTTCTC
The DNA here is from genome assembly GCA_003956705.1 of Brevipalpus yothersi. Classification (NCBI taxonomy): domain Eukaryota; kingdom Metazoa; phylum Arthropoda; class Arachnida; order Trombidiformes; family Tenuipalpidae; genus Brevipalpus; species Brevipalpus yothersi. Next base: position 16,383 of record QZCP01000590.1, on the reverse strand, counting down.
ATTTCCCCGATGATAGACAACATCTCCTATAGTAGGAACTGATCAAGCTGATGGCAGCTATGATCGATCAGGGCCCAAGTCTTTCCAGAGGTAAGTTTCAGTTGATAGTAGCTATTCTCGTGTATGAAGCCATGACTCTAATAGAACTATCGACTGGCACTTGCAGATTACACCACGACTTACAGGCAGCAATTGGCTTGTCCATCAATTGGTGATAATATATAGGATCGATTGGTCAACAAAATCGAATCCGGAACTCTTGGAATTGTACCAAAAGATGAGTATCAATTGTTAGTTTTCACATTTTGCATTCAATATAGAAAACATTTTATTTATATGGGAACTACAATCGCAGCCATTAAATATCATTCGAATGATATGTGGGATGGACATCATCTTTTAACTCTCTCTCTCTCTCTCTCTCTCTCTCTCTCTCTCTCTCTCTCCAGAATGACCAAAATTTGGAAAAATGTGAGCCAACAGTTAAATGCTGAAGAGTTCATATCTATACAACGAGAACAGCCGGAGTAGTGACATTGGCAGGTAAACGGACTATCAATTGGAGTGGGGCTCGCTTTTCATCTAATCCCGATCCATGTGTACACTTATAAAGTCCAGCATGGTCAGTGGTGATATTTTCTACCACAAGACGACCACTGTATGGTTCAGATCGAGCATTTTGTGGCAGTGTCCCGTTAGAATTGATCTTCACCCATCGAAGTTGTGAGGGATCGTGGTAGCCCTGCTCATTTCCACAAGGAAGAACAATGCTATATCCTTTATCTTGCTCAAATCGCATAACAGTTGGTTCAGCTTGAAGAAGAAGAAGGAATAGTTAATTGTTAATCAATCTATTGGTAACATGATCGATAAGTCAAACTTAATCAGTGACCGATCATTACTTACATTTGTGTAACACCAAAGTATATGTAGCCATTCCAAGCATATTGTCAATAAAAGCTCTGCAAGTGTATACACCACCGTTCAGGGAGGTTGCTTTCGTTATATTCAATAAATCTCTATTGATTGTGGTACGCTCAATAGGATTAACAGAAATATCTTGACCATCCTTCATCCACTGATAGCGTGTTCCCTCTGGATTATAGGTACTTGCTGTACACCTGAGAGTAACATTATCACCAACTCGAACTTGACCTTTATCAGGAGCAATATAGACAGGTAAAACTATTCTGGTTCCAGGATCGTAGGCAGGTCTCTCAGGATATTGAACACTCGGTCTCGATACATCATTTGCTTGGAAAATAGAAATCAATTATCAACAAAGGAAATCAAAATTTGAGGATCTCGGTCCAATAAGTTTCATTATCCACTCAAATGTTGGATGAAAATGAACATGAACAGCTGAACAAGAGAGTTATCACGAAACAAATTTATTATACCAAATCACTAGATTCCACTTTAATAAGAAAATGTTCTCCAGAATGAACTTACTAGAACAGTGGTGCTCATCACTACAATCAGGGCAATCAAACACTGAATTACATCGACGGTCTTGATCAATACATGCTTTATCTGCACATTGGAATTCAACCACCATTGGAGTAAAATTCAATTCGATTTCAAGAACTCTCATAAACTGATGGTTAAAACCGAGTGATTTATCAAGACATCTATGTTTCCAGCCTCAAATACCTATATAGGATGTTTTCTTATCAGATTTGAATATAGATCATATTAGGGGAGCTGAATACATTTTTAGACAACATCTGAGCTTTCGAGAATTTTTCCATAAAGGTTGATTCTAGCTAGAGAGCAAGAAGATCAGGAAATAGTAGCAGTTTTTAAACTGATCATTTTCTTGTTTCAGTGATATGGAGTGAATTGTTTCGATTAAGTAAGGCAACTACCGTTCTTGAGCCCTTAAGGAAACTAATCTGTTATTTTTACTTCATTTCTATCTCTCATTATAACTGATACCAGGTAATAGGTGAGAGTATTCAGAGACCTTCCACTCCTGACCAAGGAAAATTCAATCTACTCAAAAATCTTCTCTCAGTAGTACTGGCCGATAGAATCACTATTGAATACAAAGTAAATAGTGAGTAGTATATAAATATCAGCTGAGCATTCCATGCTAATCGTGCAGGTGAAGTGATTGGTAATGATTGTTGGAAAGATGGGATGTATATACGATGCATTAATGGCAATTGTTATTAGGTGCAGGAAGTTAGATATTTTCATGGCAATATTGTGATATTAATGAACCCGAATTTCCATTCCCAAGAAAGCAGTACATATAAAAAAATGAATCCGACTCACCTCAAACCATAACATCATAATAACTTTGATCGAGAGGTCGATCCCGTTCAGGTGGTAGATATAGCATACAAAATCACCAATTTTCAACTTCTGCAGATCTAATATTGATTCGATCTCCTTCGATCACAACATTGGTTGGAGATCCTCCTTGAATTGGGATGATCTATCAGCCTACGTCAACAGCACCTTGAACCGATACTTGAACTGATTTCTCAGCTTCACCACGATCGGATGAGGCAATACATAAGTACATTCCAGCATCTTCGAATGAAGCAACTGATTTCTGGTAAGCAGCTTGCTGAACAATGCTTCTAGTTACTTGACTTCTTCCAGGGGAATCCATCTTGATCCATTCAAATTGAAATGTTGGATAATCTGCCAAACAGTATAGCATGATAAGATCCCGACATTCTCGCTGAATGAGGCAAGTATCAATCTTGATGACCACGAGCATTATCAAGGCTTCAATGCACCACCCCTTTATGCTAAGGTAGGCAAGAAGGAAGTGGGCGGTTCCAAACATTCTCATTCAATAGAAATAGAGCTTGGTAGTTCTTATCTCAGGCCAATGATGATCACTCTGGTGTCAATGATCAAGGAAGGACCGATTGTTTTGTGTATAAAAGCTCAGGATGTCAGGAAACAATGTACATTGTTGAAATATTGATACATGGCTTCCATCATTGTTCGAGTTCTGCTGTCTTGTCACCACTCTGAATACACATAATTTCTTCGAATGCTTATGGATAGTATATTGGTCCTTCTTGGGAAAGATTCTTGATAATTTCCCAAAAAGGTGAGTATCAGTTGGTAGTTGCCATTTTCATTGTAGAAGATTTCTGTACTAATTGGAACTATCAACTGGCACTCGCAGGCTTCTAACTCTCATTTCCTGGATGATGGACATCATCTCCTATAGTCGAACTGATCAAGTTGATGGTAGCTATGATCGATCAGAGCTCAAGTTTCCCAAGAGGTGAGTATCAGTTGTTAGTTGCCATTTTCTGTATAGAAGATTTCTTTACTAATCGGAACTATCAACTGGCACTCGCAGGCTTTTTGATCTCATCTTCTGAATGATGGACATCATTTCCTATTTCGAACTCATCAAGCTGGTGGTAGCTATGATTAATCAGGGCCCAACTGTTTCAAGAGGTAAGTTTCAGTTGATAGTAGCTATTCTCGTGCATGAAGCCATGACTCTAATAGAACTATCGACTGGCACTTGCAGATTACTTCACAACTTACAGGCAGCTATTGGATTGTCCATCAATTGATGGTAATATATAGGATCTAGTGGTCATCAAAATCAATTGGGAACTCTTGGAATTGTACCAAAAGGTGAGTAGGGATTATAGGGTTTGTTTCTCACCTGAAAGTAACATTATCTGCTGTTTACTGGTCTTCTTCTTGAGGAATCCATCTTAATCCATCCAACCTGAGATGTTGGATCATCTGCCAAATAGCGTAGCATGATACGATCCTCAACATGCTCAGATAAATGAGGCACCAAGTATTAATCTTGATGACCACAAGCATTATCAAGGGCTTCAATTAATCACCCCTCTATGCCAAGGAAGGCAAGTGGGAGGTGGAACAATGAGGTGGGCGTTCCCAAACATCCTCTCTCAATAGAGCTCGATAGTCTTTGTCTCAGGACAAAGATGGTCACTTCTGTGACAATGATGAGGGGCTAATCGTTTTGTGTATAAAAGGTCAGGAAGTTGGGAAAAAATGTACATTGTTAAATTATTGTTACATGGCTCTCATTATTGTTCGAGTTTTGCTGTCTTGTCAACACTCTTAACGTGTATTTTTCGAATGCTTAAGGATGGTTAAATTGGTTATTCTCCGGGAAGATTCTTGATAATTTTCCACAGAGGTGAGTATCAGTTGGTAGTTGCCATTTTCAATGTGGAAGATTACTGTACTAATTGGAACTATCAACTGGCACTCGCAGGCTTCTAGATCTCATTTCCTGAATGATGGACATCATCTGCTATAGTCGAACTGATCAAGCTGATGGTGGCTATGATCGATCATGGCCCTACTATTCCAAGAGGTAAGTTTCAGTTGATAGTAGCTAATCTCGTGTATGAAGCCATAACTCTAATAGAACTATCGACTGGCACTTGCAGATTACACCACAACTTACAGGCAGCAATTGGCTTGTCCATCAATTGGTAAGAATTTATAGGATCTTTTGGTCATCAAAATCAATTTGGGATGCTCTGAATTGTTCGAGAAGGTGAGTATCAATTGTGAGTTTTCACCTTCAGTGCATTCGATATCGAAAGCATTCCATTTTCATTGGGATTACCAACTGGCACTCGCAGCCAATAAACATCATCCTATGTGCGATGGATATCACCTTTTGTCTCTCTTTGTCTCTCTCTCTCTTCCTTTCTCTCTTTCTTTCTTTTTTCCTTTCTCTCTTTAGCCAGAGTTTGAAAAAATGCAAGACACTAGCAACCATATCCCTCAATTGATTAGTTTCAACCCCAAATTCCTCCTCATCATGCGTTTCTCAATTTCATTTTGTCAAGATCCCTCCCTTTATGCATCTCTCCCATCAGGTTCCAACTTGATACATGCGATCCAACAAGAACAAAGAAGGAAATATGTTCCTCAAGAATAAGTAAGGAATTTCTCAATCAGGTGAGTTTCCTGAATCTTATGGTTAATTGATCCATTTATTTTCAATAAGGACTTAATAAACTGAGAATTTTAAGATTAGTTAAAAGTTACAAGTGTTTGTTGCTTTTAGCAAAAAAAATATCATGAAAAATGGCTAATTAATTCTTTCCCATCGGGCCAAGTTGATTAGCCTAAATGATTCTTCCAAAGTTCACCGAGAAAATAGAAGAAAGAATTCGTGGCAGTTGAATGCTAAAAAGTTCATATCTATACAATGGGAACAGCAGGAGTAGTGACATTGGCAGGTAAACGGACTATCAATTGGAGTGTGGCTCGCTTTTCATCTAATCCCGATCCATTTGTACACTCATAAAGTCCAGCATTGTCAGCATTGATAGTTTCCACCACAAGATGGCCACTGTATGGTTCCACTCGAGCATTTTGTGGCAGTGTACCGTTAGAATTGATTTTCACCCATCGATTTAGTGAGGGATCGTGGTAGCCCTGCTCATTTCCACAAGGAAGAACAATGCTATATCCTTTATCTTGCTCAAATCGCATAACAGTTGGTTCAGCTTGAAGAATAAAGAAAAAATGAATCAATCCATTGGTTACATGATCGATAGGTTAAATCCCAATAATTACTTACATTTGTGTAACACCAAAGTATATGTAGCCATTCCAAGCATATTGTCAATAAAAGCTCTGCAAGTGTATACACCACCGTTCAGGGAGGTTGCTTTCGTTATATTCAATAAATCTCTATTGATTGTGGTACGCTCAATAGGATTAACAGAAATATCTTGACCATCCTTCATCCACTGATAGCGTGTCCCCTCTGGATTATAGGTACTTGCTGTACACCTGAGAGTAACATTATCACCAACTCGAACTTGACCTTTATCAGGAGCAATATAGACAGGTAAAACTATTCTGGTTCCAGGATCGTAGGCAGGTCTCTCAGGATATTGAACACTCGGTCTCGATACATCATTTGCTTGGAAAATAGAAATCAATTATCAACAAAGGAAATCAAAATTTGAGGATCTCGGTCCGATTAATTTCATCATTCATTTAAATGTCGGACAAAAATCGAGCCTCTAAACAAGAGATTTATCACGAAACAAATTCATCACAAAAAATACACTAAGTTCTATTTTTAAAAAGATGAATATTCTCCAGAATGAAGTTACTTACTGGAACAGTGGTGCTCATCACTGCGATCAGGGCAATCAAACACTGAATTACATCGACGGTCTCGGTCAATACATGTTTTATCTGCACATTGGAATTCATAACCAGTACATGCACCTTTGTCTATGAGAAAAGGGGAGAAAATTAAAATATGGCTACTAGTTCGCTCTCCACCACCACCAAATATTCTGAAGATTCCCAAAAATCTCACCCAAATTTACGAGTCACAGTAAGATAATCTTGGAAGTATAACAAAACTTTGTTCAAACTATGATTCCCACCATTGAAGTAAAATTCAATTAGGTTTCAAAAACTCTTATCAACTGATAGTTGAAATCATCCAAGTTATCCCAACAACTCTATCCCATTTCTAATACCCATATTGAATGTTTTTCCGTCAGTGTTGGAATAGTGATCATACTAAGGGAGCTGAATACATTTTTCGACGACATCTGAGCTTTTGAGAATTTTCCTATAAAGGTTGATTCTAGCTAGAGAGCAAGAATATCAGAGAATCGTAGTAGTTTTTAAACTGATCATTCTCTTGTTTCAGTGATATGGAGTGAATTGTTTCGACTCATAATTCCATGATAGTAAGGCAACTATCATTCTTGAGCTCTCAAAGAAACCTATCTGTTATTCCCACTTCTATTTTCCATTATAACTCACACCAGATAATAGGTGAAAGTACAGTGTATTCAGAGACCTTTCATGAGACCAGGGAAAACTCAATTCACTCAAAAATCTTCTCTCAGTAGTACTGGTCAATAGAATCACTTTTGAATACAAAGCAAAAGAGAAAGGGAGAAGAGCTAATGAGTGATGGAGAGGGAAGTGATTGGATTGACTTATGTAGAATTCATGAGGTGAAGAAGATTTAATACTTGCTTCATTATGAGCCAATGAAACAGGTGAGATAGGTTAACGAAGATAAAATACTTAATCAAAATAAACATAAACAGAGTTTAAATAATAACACTATAAATGAAAAAGATTTTCACATGAGTCCAGGTAAATGAGGGAACAAAAAAGTATTGTCCACACAAGGTGTGTGGAATGTCCAATTCAGGTAAATTCGATTCACATCGACGTTTGTGGCATGATATGGGCTCTGACAAAACATATCGGTTCATCATCATCTACAGAATCTGTCAAGGGGATGTAATCTATGAGATCAATTGGCTTGAGAGACTAGCTAAGACTGATTAATATCATGCAGGTTATATAGATATCAGCTAAGCATTCCATGCTAATCATGCAGGTAAAAGGATTGGGAATGATTGTTGGAAAGATGGGATGTATGTACGATGCATTAATGGCAATTGTTATTAGGGGGAGGAAGTTAGATATTTCCATGGCAATATTGCGATATTAATGAACCCGAATTTCCATTCCCAAAAAGCAGTTAATATAAAAAATGAATTCGACTTACCTCGGACTATCACATCATAATAACTTCGATCGAGAGGTCGATCCCGTCCAGGTACGTAAGCATTACAAATATATCTTCCTTCGTTAGTTTTGGCAATATTGGTTATTCTGGAGGAAAGCAAGAAATAATCAATTGAGAAAATTCAGTAGAATATCGAGATAATCACACCAAGTATGGTGTCGAGAAAACATTTGAGAAATACTCACACTAGTTCATTGCCGACTGCCTCAGAATTTGGGGGCAGACTATCTTGATTGAATTGCCAAACAATTCTATGAGGTGGTAAATTGGGGAAATTGCATCTCAGTGTAGTTGATTTGGCAGTATCGACATTCAGCCTCTGACCATATGGTCGACGAGACTGTGAATATTCCGGAGGTGTTTGAAGGCCCGGTTGAACGGATTGGCTCACCATAACATAGGCATAACCTCGAGCAGTACCTTGTGGAGTTGTAACGGTACAAATGTAACGACCAGAATCGGAAGGTTGAATATTATTGAATCGTAATTCTTCCCGATTAGTCATCACATATGGGCTCATAGGACCATTTTCACGTCTCCAATCAATCGTAGTCTGTTCATCGCGAGATTCTGCAATACAATAGATCGACACAGTTTGTCCAATTGTGGCAGTTTGATTTTCCGGGGTTATTCGTAGACGAACTTGTCCAACCACCTCTAATCGAATTTTTCGCATGGGTACTCGAGTGGTGCCAGATATGGAATAGCATACAAAATCACCAGAATTTTCAACTTTTGCAGATCTGATATTAATTCGATCTCCTTCGATCACAACATTGGTTCGAGATCCACTTTCTTGAGCCCAAGATGTCCTCACACCTTGATCAAGTGATTCACATATTGTCGTGAACTCAGATCCTTCTTGAATTGGGATGATCTGTCGGCCTGGGTCAACAGCACCTTGAACTGATACTTGAACTGATTTCTCAGCTTGACCACGATCTGATGAGGCAATACACAAGTACATTCCGGCATCTTCAACTGAAGCAACTGATTTCTGGTAAGCAGCTTGCTGAACACTGCTCCTAGTTACTGGTCTTCTTCCAGAGGAATCTATTTTGATCCATTCAACCTGAGATGTTGGATCATCTGCCAAACAGTATAGCATAATACGATCCCCAACACGTACACTATGTGAGCCATCAGGAACTAATCTTAATCTTGGGGCACGTGAGACAGGACCAGGTACTGGTTGAGACTGAGAAGTTTGTCCTGGGGAGTTGAGATTTAAATTGGAATCAGAATTTGGGTCATTTGAGAAACTATAGTGAAGAAGAACAAAATTTTACCTTCAATATTGAGTTGTACTTGATGCTCAGCAAAGCCAACAATATTTTCTGCTATACACTTGTAGAGACCTCTTTCGCTACCATTAACACGATTGAATCTGATCACACCATTGTCCATAATCTGAGTACTTGGAGTCATTGGTCCACCATCAGCTCTCATCCATCGAACGGACGGAGAAGGGATGCCTGCTTCAACACGACATTGGAATAGAGCATTTCCACCGACAGATATTGTTTGGACACCTCCAGGATAAATCTTGAGAACAGGACGTTCACGTGCCTCTACCTCCAAGATTGCCGATGTACGAGCCATACCGGATGGTGCTTGAGCGGTGCATACATACAGACCTCTGTCTTCCACAATAAGATTATCAATCCTGAGAATTCTTCCCTCCGCACGATGTCGAGGACTTAGTTCACCATTCGCTTTTGTCCATACAATCCGAGCATTTTGATCACCATTCATCACATAGCATACTAATTGAGCACTGGAACCTTGGGCAACAGTTTGTCGTTGGGGCTCAATTTTCAATTCAAGAGGTCCATCAGGACGACCAGGAACTATGGGAGGTGGAGATGGAATTGGATATTCTTGCTCAGCAACAGCCAATTCAACAATCGGTCCACTTGGTTCATTCAAAGCTAGGCACTGGTAAGAGCCCAAATGATTTTGTCTGATAGAAGGGAAAATCAGTTGTCCATTTCTCTGTAAGCATGATAATAAGATAATGAGATAGAAATAAGATGGTTAAATTTACGGTAATATCATTCAAAAAGGTTCATTTGTAAAACTCACCACTTCAACTCCTTCTGGCAAAGGTCTGTCCCGATATCTTTGCCAAGTCAATTCACTACTAGAATGAGTAGATGATGAACAATCAAATTGAGCACGAGTTCCAATTTGAGCTACCATCTTTCTTGGTGTTACAGTTATCGTAGAAGTGGAATCAAATTCTCTTGGTCTGACGAGGCTAACTGTTTTCCTACTTATTCCATATGAATTACTTAGAAGGCACATGTATGTTCCATAATGGGATTCTTGGACTTGTGGAATATAGAGGTTTCCTCTCGCCTGATCATTTTGCTACAAATAAAGAACAGAGCTTAGACAATTGGACGATGAAAAAAATCAGCAAACAATCACCTCCATCACACCACTGGGTAGTCGACCAGAGCCACCAAAACTCCATCTTACTTGGGATGGTCGAGCATCAGTTGAATTACAGGTGAATGCTGCCGATTTACCGGGCTCTACTTCAATACTGAGAGGGTATACAGCTATGTTAGGTTGAGCTTGAAGTGGAACTACTTCAACCACAGCTTGATCATTGGCCATACCAGCATCAAGTTCTGCCATACACCGATATGTTCCAGCCATATGCGGTCTTGCTCGCTGGATTATGAGCATATTTTGAGTCTAGAAGGTGACAGAAAGTAGAGTTTGTGATCAAATTCATCTTTCAAAATGATTCAAGTAAATGATGCCGATACAAACCTGATAAACTCCTTCAGGTAAGTTTTGATTATTATTAAATCTCCATGTGATAGATCGAATATTGGATCCTCTTGGTGCTTCACAATTAATTTTCACAGGTGAATCAATAACTGCCTGTGTGTGTCGTGGTGTTACCATAACGTTCAAGTTTGCAGGTCCAAATGTACGAACTCGCAGCTCAACTCTTGCTTGCAATAATCGACCGGAAGGATCTCTGACCTGACATATGTAGCCACCTTGCTCCATTTCGCTGACATTGGGAATATTGAGTTGGTCTCCAATCTGGGTTGAGAGATACAGAGAGTGATTATCAGAAGAAGATAAGTTAAAAGATGGCCATTCAAAGTCAAAGTGGCTGAGGGTCGCAGATATAAGTGAGTAGAAAAAAATGTCAGTCTTGAGGAGACCTAAATAGCGGAATAGGAAAAGAGATGTTCGATCCATCACTTGATCAATGTGCTTGATCGAACAAACATTGCCAGCATTTCACTTGAATAGTGCTGATATAATATTTTGAGGCACAGAATTTAGATGAAAATTTTAATTGATGGTGAAAGGTGAGAAATGATGTGATACCAAATAATTATAATGTGAATGAGGGCAACCTGTAGCTCCGCGCTTTAGCTTCATAGGATTATTAAATGATAAAAATTTTAAAAGCAAATACTTTCAGAAAAGATAAATGATCAACTCACCACACTGGCTCGTGGAGGCATTGGACCTCGTTCTGATATCCATTCACCTCTACCGTTTGGAACATTATTGGAACAAGAGAAGGATGCAGTTCGACCTCTTTCTCGCTCAAGAAAGAGTGGATGAACAATAACTTTATATGACGAAGGATGGGTACCTGGGTCCTCTAAAATAGGGGAAAAAAATCAAGATCATTAGCAAATTTTCTTTTTTTTTTATCACTTCGAGAATTTTTTCAATGATTTATGATGGAACCTAGTCACGATTGGTCAAACAACGCTGAGGGCATTAATATTATTATCATTAAAACTTAGAAATTGAGTAGAAAAACCGTTAACTCCTTGACTTACGAATCGGCTTGAATGGAGGTGGAATACCATCTCTTGCTACAGGAAATAGAAGGAAAATCAGTGAGAAACCATGTGCCAATAATATTGATAATTTGATTGAGCTCACGTTGAACATGGATGACCGTTTCTCGAGGAGCATGAATATAATCCAAGGAGTTTTCAGCCACACAGATCCACTTTCCAGCATCTTTCAGCTGGATATTGGTGATATTCAGAACTCCATATCCGTTTTCAGTGAAATTTGTGATACGAAGATCAGATTGAGGACCGATTGGTATATTTCGATGTTTCCATCGGATAATCGGAATTGGATATCCATTGGCTCTACATGTTAAAGTGATATTTTGACCTTCTTTCAGCATGAGATAGGAATTCTCATGCCTCATTGCAGGATAGTCGATGAAAGTAGGAATTGCTGGGAAAATGTAGGGTTGAGATCATTAGCTTTATGCTGATGAGTTTTTTTATCATCATTTTTCTTCAATAAACTTACAGCACCCTCTCTCATCTGAGCCATCTCTACAATCAGATTCACCATCACACAGATAATTTCGATTGATACACTTTTCTCCTGATACACATTCGAATTCATTGCTGTTACACGTGAGTGAGTAGATAGAATTCACTTTCAAAATGATGCAAATGAGTAGAAAAAAATGTCTATTAATTAACATGATGAAAAATTTAATGGTTCACAACCAGCCACTGAGCTGAAGTGATGAGCTGTAATCTTGCCTACACACACACAATCGATCCCAAGAGCAATTGCTTATTCTTCACGTGAACTACACTGAGTACAAATGACTAGTAGTCAAAACTATGATCGACTAAAATGATCAGAAGAAATATTGAGCACTTTAAATTATGAGAGAGAGAGATGAGAGAGATGAGAGATGGGAAAGAGAAACTGAAAAGATGAGTGGATGTGAGGAACGTTTATCTTTCTTCATCTTCTTCGCAAAGATGAGGCAGGGAAGATATTGACATGGACTTTGGTATCAGATCGCTTCTTCACGCTTGAGAATAAGCATCACAGCTTGTTGAGAAAAGATCTCAAGGCAAGAGAGAGAGAGAGAAAGAAAGAAAGAAAGAGAAAGAGAGAGAGAGAGAGAAAGAAAGAGAGGAAGAGAGGAAGAGAGTTTCACTAGAGAAACTTGACTTTATCACATAGGCATTGGTAAATATGCATCGCTAACATTTGCAATGATCATGTGTTGATATATACACACACAAGACAGGGATATTTTTCTCTGAATGGATTAAATCATCCTCTACACTTGGTGGGATCCGATCTATTTGCATATTTGAATCACAGCCACTGTGATTTTCGTTTGAGGATTCTTGATGATGGAAATAGAATGGTACTTGATAAGCCAAGATTACAGTGTCGAAGATTATATATATGAATAAAGGTGAAGAAAAGTTTCGGTTTGTTAGTAGTAACGATCCAAACAATTGTGTGCTTCTGTATTTAAGAGAAATGCTATCGTTCCGTAATAAAAAAAATTGCAAAAATTTGACCAATATTCCAAAATGACCAATCGTGACACATAGAATTATTATTGTAATATGCTAATTTCAACTTACTGTTACTACAATCTCTCTCATCACTTTTGTCTTCACATTGGTACGATCCATCACAAAAATATCTCCAGTCAATGCATCTGCCATTAGCACATTTAAATTCATTCGGTGCGCATTTTGAATCTGAAAAATTGCAAGAAAAAGAAAAAACGTTAATGATGTTTATCATAATATTTTGCAAGATCCAGAACTTTTATCTTTCACTAGGATAAATCAACACTTCCTGGCTGCCATCAATATATACATATGCACAACTCATCAAACTTTTCTCAAGTCAAGAAAAGTAACAAAACAGTTACTGATACTAATTTTGCTGCACAAGTAGTCAAAATTGATTCATATCATTTTCTGGAAAAAATGAAGGATGTAATGTCTGACTTGGAATTGATATGATCAAGATCATGTGGTACCATATGGCGTGTGAATTTTTTTTTGCTTAATACTTACCGCAATTCCATTCATCACTCCCGTCTTCACAATCACGATCTCCATCACAAAATGAATGTTCAGTGAGACATTGTCGAGTACCCGGGCATGGTCTAGAGCCAATGGGACATGATTCGAATGGATCTGTTGGAATATTAACATCCATTAAAATAATTACAATGTAATCGATTCTATCATTATATCGAATCAGATTCTATGATAATGATTAAAAAACTAACATGGGTTTACACTTAATTTTGAAAACATCGAATATTGTCGATACTGTGGCTTCTCGGGTATACATTCATATGATCCACCATCCTCTTGACGTACATTGTACAATGTTAATCGGCCATCTCTTTCATTATGTCCAGGGACAAAATTTTTACCATCACTTCGTTTCCAATATACTTTGAGACGTAAAAAACTTTCATCTCGACATCGTATTACTACATCCTGTGAAGTGTATACCTGTTGCTCAAACGGATATACTCTTATATCGGGTGCCTTAATTGTGTTCGGATAGTTATCATATTCGTATGGACTGATCAGTTCATTTGAGTTTGGCAAAGATATGGCTGAAAATTGACTAGTTATCAGAGGAACGGATGGATTATCTTTTCTTTGGTAAAGGTCCTTTGATGATGATTCATTTCCTGAAATTTGTTGATCAAATGCTGTGAAAGTAGAATAAAATAAATTCAATTAATCAGTAGAAATGCTTAGCAAAAACGCAAAGGTATTTATTAGCATAATGCAGAAGAAATCTTATCACTTATGATTCTTGGTGTATTATGATATGTGTGAGTATAGAATGTATGATATTTTGAGCATCATACGATAAGATTGAAATCAAAATCTGGGACTCTAATTGAATCAGTTAATCACTCTCTACTCATCAGATCCCATATCATCATCAACAAGAGAGAAAATTGATCTTGTCTCTTCAATCAATGTTTCTTCAATTATGCTCTATATTTTTCTTTTTGTTGCTTAATTGTCCTCAAAATGGTGATCAAAATGATGATCAAAGATCAATCATGGTAAATCTAGACTAAAAATACAGAGCTATATTCCCAGCTATATACCCAGGAAAGAGAGAGAGTGTGTATTGTTACTATTGTAAGATCATTTTTCTTCAACATCCTCTTTCTTTTTCTCTTTCTCTTCTTCTTATATTAACATTGGTTCATTGACTCAGCCTCTCAACTGATCAAATGATGAAGACTTCCCGCTTCTCTTTCTCTTCCTTTCAACCTGTAAGTATATCCACTCATTTGAGGTCTCTAATCGTATTTACATTATCTAGCGAATAATTTCTTGTCGGTGAACCAAGAGAGCTGTCATTGTACATTAATACACACACACTCAAGAATGCTTATAAATTGATGTATCTTATTGATGAATATATATATACACACATCAAGCACCTTCAATGAAACGAAAAAGAAAAATTTTCAATACGATTTGAGAGCAGCTAAAGAGAACTGAAGGGCTCATCTAATATTATCTAATTCTAATATCTAATATATATAACAGATTAGGATATGCGATCATGATTTTCGTCTTCTTCCTTGAGACACTCGAATTCTTAGAAGCAATGAATCTTTCAATGGATCGATTCATTGGGAAAATATGTATGCATGCAATAAAATATTCTTATTTGGGACATATCTCATTCGACGATGTGAGAAGAAATAGTTTCTCATTTAGTCAAAAATTGAATTTGTGATATTTTTGCAGAATTTGAGAGATAAGTGGAGCAGAGTTGTTGATGGAATGATTTTCAACGATTGATATGAATACACATTATCACTGAGAATAGGTTATTCCATCTCCTAGGGAATTCGCATCAGACCGGTGAAATTATCATGTAAGATGATAAGAGGGCTTGTGGCATCTCAAGAGGATCCTCATGATAACGATATTCCAATGCCATCTCCTGGTGACGATGAGTATGTCTTAATCAGGTGTAACATTTTTCATTTCCATTAACATTTATTTGATGATTGGGAAAACGTTTCTCAATTTGAATGTGGAGAGAAAAAGCTGTAGTCATTGTTAAATGGAAAGTCATTGATTTCCAGCAACAAGGAAGAAGAGGCATTGGTCAGCCATTCCAGTGAGGAACAATACTAAATTGTGATTGCTACCATTACAATAAAAAAAATCATTTCTCATGCCAACAACCCTTTCAACTGAATGTGTATTGAGAATATAAAGTTTTAGTTCAATGAAACCTGAAAAACGGGAATAATTTTTACTGTTTGTATTTAACTTCACAGTGGGTCATATTTTATTCTCCTTCAATTTTCTATCAGTAATTTTTCTCAGATTTTCTTTTTAATTCTTAGTTGTTGAATTTTTCTACTTCTTTTGAAATTTAGCTAAGCCCTAAACTCAATCTGAAATAGAGACTAGAGAATAGTGTACTGAAAGAAAAATATTCGTCTTCATGATTCACCGCCGAATACTTTACATAACTTCATTGACACCGTAAGATTCCTAGGAATCTGACAAAATTATGATTGTCAACCGAATGGGTAAACTAGAATTTTTCACAGTTTTTTTGTATCCATTGACATTCAGAAATGATGAACAATTGGAAAGAGCATATAAATCATAGCATGAGAGAGAAAAATTATGAAAATTCAAATCAAACGCTTAGAATCAACTACCTTCGATAGATTGACCAGTTAAAATGAACGAGGAAATCTATGTTAACCGTAAAATTGTGTTTGACATTGATCATTAGCAACAAAGTGTTGAACATGAAGTGATATTTAGCCTTGAAGCGTTGAAGTTATGAAAATTTGCGAAATTTTTCGAATGATCCTCTCTCTATGATTCAACTTGATCATTCTATGGCTGACCTAATTTGCATGCGAAATGTTCCAATCAATTATACTGAAATCCTTGAAGAAAACAATTGAACCGGCAAGGTAATGATTAAGTCTGGAACATAAACACAGTTTCTTTGTA
>QZCP01000589.1:0-17841 GCA_003956705.1 Brevipalpus yothersi | reverse complement strand
GAGAGAGAGAGAGAGAGAGAGAGAGAGAGAGAGAGAGAGAGACCCAGAAATATGAAGGAGAAGAAATGACAAACACTGTAGAAAGTAATATATTTGGAATCGAGGGTAAATTAGATGGCAGAACTAGATAGAACAAAGATTAGAAACCAAATAGAGAAGAAATATGAATATACCTTGGCTTGAGTCTCCTCTAGTGTATTGGCTAGGAAGGGTGGATGGCCAACAAGCATTTCATATAGAATGACTCCCACTGACCACCAATCACATGTCTGAGAGTAACCATTTCTCATGAGCACTTCCGGTGCAATATAATTCGGTGTTCCCACAAGTGAATGAGCCTGACAACGTTGATGCTTTCGTCTTCGACGACGCTCCAAAGGTTCGATGATATTCGATGTGTTTATACCACAATGGCACTGATTAGACCAATTTTGATCAACAATATCCATATACATGTAATCAGCTCTGGAGTGATCAACACCATTATTTCGTTGATAATACTTCGAATTATGAGTCCACCGAAAACCAGTGCACAAGCCAAAATCGTTTAACTTAATGTGACCATCTCGATCAATTAGAATGTTATCTGGCTTGATGTCACGATGGATAAAACCCATCTTATGTACACTTTCTACAGCCAGTATCAATTCAGCAATGTAAAAACGAGCTAATGGTTCCTCAAAAACTCCTAATTCTATGAGTAACGACATGAGATCTCCACCAGGTATTTAATCCATCGCAAAATATAAATTATTACTATCTTGAAAAGAATAATACAGTTTGACCACCCATTCGTTATCTGCCTCAGCCAATATATCTCGCTCAGCTTTTACATGTGCTACTTGATTTCTCTTGAGCACATCAGTTTTACGTAAAGTTTTCATTGCATACAATTGATTTGAGTCCTTCTTTCTAACTAAAGCAACTTCTCCAAAAGCACCAACACCAATAGTTTCTAGTTTGGTGAACATTGATTTCTTCATTTTAGCACGCTTTAATCGAATATAATTACTCTCCTTTTGATACAACATTTTTCGCATTTGACGTTGAGCTGATTCCGAAAGTCCAACTTTTTGCATCTCCGTTTCCAACTGCAATCTACGCCTTTCTCGCTGTTGTTGCAATTTGATAACATTTTCTACAGATTTTCTAGTGTAATAAGTAGATAAAGAGAGAGAGAGAGAGAAAGAGTAGGAGAAAGCAAACATCTGAACAGAGGCTACTCTTAACGATACCGATCTCGATTGAATGCTTTTCAACGCTTAGATGGAAACATTTTGTTTGATAATGATTATGATTCCGATTATCAAGAGTTATTAGAAAGTGGTTGACAAATGATCAAGATATAAATAGACTGGATTCACACAACTTAAAGCTATTGATTAGATTTAGCTGGTCTCACATAGCCAGCATCGAGAAAAAAAATTTCATGTATAAACAGCTTCACAGCTTTTTATTCAGCTGATAAAGCTCTATCTTATGCTCAAAACATAGTCGAGTAGCATATGGAATCATTTTCTGGCTGAAAATTATAATAGATTTGAAAATATTTTATCGCCTGCTAACATTTTTATGATGAGTTTGCTGCTTCTCGATTTTTTTATTCAAATTTTCTATCATCTTCCATTCACATATGAATATTTCATCGAACTGAGGAATGATGAACTCTGTTTCATGAAACTTAGAGAAAATCTAACTCAATTGGATGAAATTTTCATGATTCCAAAAAGTTTCAATTCTACACCTGTATCTTAAGTGTCTTTCCTCAGAGAGATCAGTAGAGAAGCAACAAAATATCAACTCTTTTATGGTTATGAGCGAGAATTAGAGTTGCACTAGAAGCTCAATATTGAGCTTTATTTGATCGAACCTTGTAACTGAATACTCACATTTATTCACGATTAAGGGACAAAGCTGAAAATCTAAAACAAGTTCCTAATTTATTACGCAATATTTCCTTTTTCAAAACGATATTTTATCACCATGAATCACTCGCATTCCAGATCGATGGCATTAGCAAATCAGTTGGATTCAAACTGAGAGCTTTAATTCTCAATACTATTCTCTTTGGAATTATATTCCTACCCACTTGCCTATCAACTCTCAGCAAACCTCGCTCAATGCTAGTGGTTATTTATGCAATGTAATTATCTTTCCATCATACTTGGTGATTTGGATTGATCACTCACTCACTCTCAATATCTCGAGCAGCATTCAAAGTAGTAAAGCTCCAGAATTTTCATCCAGAATCATTAATTGAGTGACAAGTATCTAGATTGATTGGTAACAATCACCTGATTCCCCATGATATCAATTTCTACCTGAGAAAATTGAGAGGTTTCAATGAATTTGAAAATACATGCTCAGATTCTCGTGCAATAATCGCAAATTTTTTATACATGTACCAAAGCTATACACTGCGTTTCTTAGTAGTTTATATTCACACGAATTATAGAATGAAGGAATGAATGTGTCCTTCATTCGTGTATTTCTCATATTTTTGATAATTTTGCAAACTGATTTTTTTGGAGGTCAGAATTTCACTTTTTACATGGCATATTAAAGAAATTAATCATGATACAAAATTAACCAATGAAACTCATGAATTTATTTTTTTCAGTCTCCTGTTTTTATGTTGTACCCAAAAATAATTCTTGTACACTGATTGCAGTTAAATCAGAAGAAGATAACGATGTTCAGCCATGGAAAATTTGCAGGAGCAATTTGACTTCAAGCAAGTACCAAAATTGGCCTAATGTGAGAAGAATGCTGGGAATGCCTCCAGCTACTATTGATGATGAACTTTGTGCACAATTTGCAGTGCAACTTGGATTACATCAGCAAGTAAAGCCATGGACAGTATGTCAAAGTAATCTTAGCCAGAGTGCATACCGTGATTGGCCTGGTTTGAGACGAATATTAGGTGTGACTGGAGACCGATGTACCAAATTTGCAGTGAAAATTGGAATGGATGTTACAGTCCAGCCATGGACAATATGTAGAAGTAATCTCAGTCAAAGTGCATACCGGGATTTGCCTGACTTAAGAAAAATATTAGGAGAGAAAGAAGATCGTTGCACCACGTTTGAAATTAAAATTGGGCAGAATGAGAAGGCAATATCATGGTTAATATGTAGAAGCAACTTGAGTCAAAGTGCGTATCGTCTTTGGCCTGATGTGAGAAAAAATTTAGAATTAACTAGTACAACATGAACTGATATGACTCACATATTATGCTAGCAGTATAATGGTATTTGTTGATTGGACAATAAACATTTGATACATGGATCAGCTTCAGGTTTGTGATAGCATTCACCTGAACAATGAGAACGAGATTTGGCAAATGATATATTTCAAACTATTCTTTTCGGGAACCAATCCACTCCACACTCTTGCAGATTCTTGCAAAACCATCAGATTCAATACAGTGTATTTTGATGAATCCTTGTACAAGAAAAATTGAATCGATAAGCATAAACTGAACGATTCCACTTGTGAATCTATATACAACTATTATGTGAGAAAATCGCTGAATGTGAATTAAAATTGAATTGAACAAGCTGAAATTCTGTTTCCTGAATGCTTTCGAAACTTTTTTGATTCCTTGCGGAAAAATGTGTAAAAACTCCGAAGCCTAGATGAAGGTTCTAATTCTAGTACCAAAATATTAGTAAGTAATTGAAAATATAATGCGAAGGACATGATATCGAACTATGCAAAAAACATCTTCATCGATAGAGGAAAACATTAACCTGTGTGTATGAATATCTGGAAAATTTTGGAGCAACTACAGCTCTTTTCTGAATAATTGTCACAAATATTGGAGATAAGTTTGCTTAGGCCAGTGCTTCAGAAAAGAGTTGTATTTTTCAGTTTGAATATCTGGCTAGACTCACTTAAATGATTGAATCGATAGTACATGTAGCTAGGCTCGAAATAGTACAAAATTGATTTCAAATAAATTTTTCGACAATGTTCAGGATTGAAGAAATTTCTAGGAATGAATGGTAAGAGTGGAAATGGGAATGGAAAGAATGGAGATAAGTGTACCACGATGTCAGTGAAAATTGGGTCAAATCGAGACACCAGATCATGGTTAATATGCAGAAGCAATTTGAGCCAAAGTGCGTATCGTCTTTGGCCAGAAGTGAGGAGAAAATTAGGAATATCAGGAACAACAAGAACAAGAATATCAAACAGAAGGGGCTAGCTGTGTGACGATATACGTTCATCACTGGACAATACAAATTTTATACATGAATCAGCTTCAAGTCTGTAACAACACTTTTTTTATCCATCATCAAAGAAGATTGCATGTTGATGAGAGAGAGAGAAAGAGAGAGAGAGAGAGAGAGAGGCTAAAAGTTGTCAAAATAATGAGCATAAATTGCCANCAGCTCATCAACTCAGTGTATAAGTCCCAATATGCAGAATAACATCCATATCAGTGAAAGAAGAACATTGTGTCTCGAATAAGCTGGTGAATTTTTGATGAATTTTATAAAACATCGTTCCATCTAATCTGTGATCAATCGATAATTTTTACTCGAGCTAATGTGATGTTTCCGAAACACCTGTAGACATTCGTTGTTTTTTATTGGCAAATTTGAATACGTGTATCAAAATTGCATCAATGGCACAAGCTCACTCTTGAGCAAATGAACTACTAATCCATCAAAATTCTGAGTGAAGATATGAACTTGTCTCCTATTTGTTCCTATCTCATCATATTACAGTCTTCTTGTTTTTCTGGAGGTGAGCATTTGTAGCTACCTTTGAAAGCTTACAAAAATGAAAAATTGTTCCGAAAAAAGTTTACCGATTCCTTATCTACAGTCTCAAACCGTCCTACTACCAGAAAAAGTGATCCTTGTACATTTTTAGCTGTTAAATCTGACAAAGACAACGATATTTGACCATGGATAGTGTGCAATTTGAGTAGAAGTGCATATCGTGAATCGTCTGAACCGAGGCAAGCAGTAGGCTTGCTGAGGCAAGGTGACCAATGTACCACATTTGCTGTTGAAATTGGAGTCAACAAGGAAGTAGAGCCATAGACAATATGCCGAAGTAATATCAGTAAGAGAGCATACCGTGATTGGTCAGGATTGAAGAAATTTCTGGGAATGAATGGTGAGAGTGGAAATACATGGATTCGTTGCATGTTTGCTTCTAAATCTCTACCTCCTCCAAAATGAATTGTCAAATTCTGTGTTTTTACACCACTGATCCTTTCCAACAATAGAACTGATTCAATGGTTAACTCTAAATCACAGAATAGCAAAAATTTTCTCTAGCGTGTACGTGAAAAATTTCCATCCAGTTTATTCGAATTTTGAAAAATGAAATAATTTTCCACAAAGTATGTCTATTTTAACAGATAAATTAACTGGTCAAAAAATGATGCCTACTTTATTGGAATGCCTCAACAGAGTATCAGAATACCTTTTGCCAGCAAGGAACAAATATACAGTGATGATAACAGACCATTTTAGATTCAGCTATTTCAGGTTAGAAAGTCTTGTTCATGGAAAATGTAGCCCAATTTCTTTCACTATTTATAAGACGTAATTCAGTTCAAAAAATCTCCGTAATTCAACCCAAAAAACTTGACTGAGTATAATGAATAGGGATTAAGAGTTGAATTTATTTGCCAATTGCTCACAAGATCTTATGTAACGATTTACATGGTATCAATTTCTAGCCAAAAAACTGCCAAGTTTCGCTGATTAGATAAACACGTAATCATATTCTTGCTATTATATTGACAAATTGAATTTGAAACATGAAAAGTCATCCAATACGATGAGGCTCATCCAAACCATTTGACCTACTGATCAAACAAAGTGGAGAGTAGATAGATGGATTCTCCTCTCATTTGTCAACTTTTGATTTCACTGATTATATTAAAGTCAGATTTGTTTGAAGGTAAGAGCTCAATTAGAATCACTCACTCCTGACAGAGGTTTTCTAATGAAAATCAAAGATTTCTTGCTTGATTCTTCTCGCTTTCATTGTTTCTCATAAAATGCTTTTTTGACTAAAGATTAAATACTTGGAAGCATTAGTCTGCTTTTTCCTCTGAATACTGGAGAGACGAACCAGAGTATACTGAAAAAGCAATTTTTGTCGTAAAAATAGTGAAATCAAGTGGCAAGGGAATCAATGGGAGATTTGCTATTCTAAATGCGAATAGCTAGGAAGATACTCATTTCTAATTGAGGCATCAGCATCGCCACAGATGATGTATGTCCTGTGGCCAGTTTACAGCCATTAAGAGCCACTGTTCCTTTCGAAATATTTATTTTTCGTTTTTCTCCAATTTATCTGACCCTTCCATAGCATTTGCTAGGATATTCTGGATGCTATTACACCTTCCAATCATGTTCGATACACTTTGATCTCCAATGATAACAATCGGAGTTAACTATTATTATCTTCCACAGGAGATTCTGTGATGGCTGAAGATTGGTACACCGATCCTTGTACACTATTTGCGGTGAAATCTTCAAGAAATCAAAATTTAGAGTTCTGGACAATATGCAGAAGCAATTTGAGTCTAAGTGCCCATCGAAATTTGACTGGTTTGAGGAAATCTTTGAGAATGAAGAATGACTTATGTAAGGCATTCGGAGGACCAGGCTCTTTGCCATGGTATATATGTAGGAGCAATTTCAGTAGGAGCAAATATCGTAACGACAATGCCATGATGAAATATTTAAAATTAACAGAGAGAAAAGTTGTCTAACACAAGAAGACTTAATAAACAAAATGAGCTGCTCTAGGGCTCGAAAAGCTTAGATTATATTTATGTAAGACAAAAAATGGTTGTATTGAACACAATTTCTATCAAAAAATCATTCAAATTGGTTGTGAGCTATCTTCCTCCGACTCTCAGAGAGCATGAGAAATGAAACTTGGTGAAAAATTGATACCAGTAGTATAACATATTCACTGCACATCCCTTACGAGTGAATTATTGTGTCAATCCACCCTCTCTCTTCGTAAATATTCACAAAAACGGGAGTGTAGTAGAATGTTTTCTTATTATCGACCATTTTGTCTGTATAAACTCCACGATGGGAGAGAACACCAATCAAGACCCAATTCTTTCCATCAACACTTTCGATTACACCTGGAGCACCACGATTCCCAAGAATGTTCTCCGCATCTATATCCACATCAGTCAGGCAAAGCATGCGTTTGTCCTCCATAATTGCAGGATCATGACACGGCACCTCATTTGGATTGATTCTCTGAGTAATCAATTCATTCAAATAACCAGTTGTTCTTTTTTCTCACAAGTTGGTCATACCCAGTGATTGTTACCGGCTCATTTCTATATTCACGATCGGCTAGATTCACATTCTTTGGATTGAAGCATTTCTCTCTATCGGGAAAAACCATCTCACAATACATTCCCAGAATGGCAAGATCATTTGTCTGGTTGTACGGACTGTATTCCGGATGAACAAAAATTTTTCCTACTTCGTACTGATAAACTCTGCTCGATGTGAAAGTTCGAGTGGTTCCGACAACTACATGCAGATCTCTCGGTGATAGAATCGAGCCCCCATCATCATGAACACAAGTGGCAGTTGTGATGATGTAGTAATTACGAAGAATCGCACCATTACAATGTGGCTCGTATAGCTGGGTCTCTCCATTCTTCTTGAGTATCAGCACATGATAGGGTCTTTCTTTTATCATAACAAAATCAGATGCACCAGTAATCTCATCTTCTGGTGGCTGGCAGCTGTCTGGATCGGAGTGCCTTGGGAGACAATGAGCACTGCTGCTTGAAAATGAGGTGACAAATAAAACACATAGAGCAACAAACATTTTGTGGTCACAAAAGTTGAGAGAAATGAGTCGAAACTCTCCAAGGAAGTGCTAGAAAACTTAGTAATTTGGAAGGGAGTTGAACCAAGAGAGCTACTCAACTGGAAATTGCAAAATGTGACCCAGACAGTGATATCAAAATTTCAAGAAACAGAGACAAGAATTCATTGCAAAAAAGTATCAAAGAAGAGTATTTATACAATTAGAGAGAGAGAGAGAGAGAGAGAGAGAGAGAGAGAGAGATGAGTTCAATGGCATCAACTCATTACACTTCTCAATGAGGAGAACGAGATGGAGAGGAAGAGACACAGCAAGCAAGAGAATATTGCGCTGACTTTTACGATTTTCAGACCTTTTCAAAGTTAATGAATGCATAGAGATACAACATTTACTGGCTTCTATATCTTTGCTCCCTTTCCAACACCAACACAGTGATACGAGAACGGGTTGAAGACTTATTTGAAACGTTCTAGTATTATTAATGGTAAGTTGATGTCAGTCTATCAAGAATACAGCTTATCACGGCTCATAGATTATTGCTCCCTTTGAAACAAAAAAAACTCAATGATCCACCCCTCATCTACTTCAGCCAGTTTTTATTTCTCCAAGAATTTCATAGAACTTTATATTCTCATGGTGAACTAACCTGGATTGCCTAAAACTTATTCGACTACACCTGATTGATGGACTCAATTCAAGAAAAATCGTTGGTCTTTGGATTAATGAGGACATATTTCTTCACCTTCACGAAGATTTGAGAGAGTTTTCTGTAGGCCTTCTAAAAAGAGTATGATAACTGTTTTGAAATACGGTAGTTTCATCTTCCCGTTTTCAATTCCAATTCACATCTTTTGCGCTGTTGTTGCGAATTGATTACATTCTCTACATGCTTTTCCATAGAAAATCTGAAAGCTGCTGGGGAAATATTCTTCCACCTTGGTCTCACATCTTTCCTGTTCCTTTTCTTTGGATAATGGCCTTCGTTGAGGAATAGGTGATTTACTTATCTCTTTAGGTGGGCTACCATTTCTGGAAGAATGTAAAATAAAAAGAGAAAAGGATGAGCAAAATATCGTAACAGAAACAGAAGCTCATGAGTGAGAAGGATAAATTGAATAAGAGAGAATTGCATCATGAAGAGAAAGAGAAAGAGAGAGAGAGAGAGAGAAAGAGAGACCAACATGATCAATATCAATCAAATCAGGGCCGTGAGAATCAGGAAAGGAAGATTAGAAAAAAAGAAACAAGAGAAAGAGAAGGAAAAGAAATGAAGATGAACTTACCGATGACTCGAGTCGGCATAAGGGGATGTTTCTTTTCAGTTTCCTGCTGATGAGGCAAGGCACTTAGCACTCGATCAAACGATACGATTTCTGTTCTGATTCTAGAGGAAAGTCTGGTGAGCACAGTATTAATTCGACTAGATTTCAACACTAAACACTGAGCCAAACGCGATAACTATAAATATGATTTATCATATAGTCCGGCTTTTTGATCTGATTTTGACTTAGAATCAATTCAATCAATGTTATTTAAGTGATGCACGATGAATCCGATCATTCCATTCTTGCTTTTAATGTTACTGCTCAAATTTCGATGAATTTAAGCAACTGAAGAGTAATGAAAAACTGCTCTCAAGCTCTCGCCATTGTGCTCATATTTATTTCATTTCCACTCTCCAGTGAGATATATTTTCCATTGGAGATGAGAAATGTTGACGATTTCTGAATATGTGTCATATTGAAGCGTGTATATGAGATGAAAAACTTCCAAAGATCATTCATGAGCGAGACATGATTTTAATGGACCGATTTACCTCATCAGCTCATGATCGTGGCTGTCGGACTGGAACTCCCCTCGGTGGGAGTGCAACGGAAACCGCTGTTTGCGGAATTGTAACGTGGTGAAGATGAGAAGTCGATGAGTTATTATCTGTAGGTATGTTTGGAGATAGAGAGAGGAAGAAAAATGAGCAAGTGAGAAGGAGATGAGGGAAAACAAGAGAGTTGAAGATGAAGAGATGAAAGTGAAACATGATAGAGAGGGGAGAAACGTAAAGATGAGCCGAATTAGTGAGGCTCACAGGATAAACGCAACACTGTGCAACTGGTTACCCAAAAGTTAGATAGGTACCTCAGTAGCTAATCTAAATAGGATGTGAGAATACCAGAACGCTATCAAAATATGATGAGGATGAAGAAGATGGAGGCTCACCAGAGCAGTGAGTCGGCCAAGCTGAGGTATGAGTGAGCAGAGTGGATCTGGAGTTGAGAGCAAAGATGTATATATAAGAGTAAACAAGTGTTCCTGTATGATAAGTTGGACAATTGAGACCCAGAATTCAGCATCGCCTCAGCCGATAATGAACACATGCTTCAAAATGAGATCGATAAGCTAACTTTTACATCACGAAAGATTCCGATGCAAGCTCAGTGACGAGACGAGAAAGAATGAAAGAGAGGATTTGATCAACCAGTGATTTTAATTCATTGAATAAATAGCAAATCAAGTGGAGTTGCAATAGAATCACATCTGATAATTTTGCGGAGAGTCTAAGAGCTGAATAATGTGTAGCCCTGAATTGTTTTGAGAACGCTTTCAAAGATGGTCTGTGGAAAATATTCCACTATTCATCCCTGATGGATGATTGAATCGATCCACCTTCTCGCTTGAAAGATATTGGTGAAAACAGGAATATAAAAAGTTTTCTTCTTATCTGCGATCGTTTTTTCAATATAGCTACCACGATGAGAGAGAAGACCAACAAGAATTCTTTTCTCTTTGTCATCAAGTACCGCTGGAGCTCCTCGATTTCTCATTATGCTGCCTGAATCTACATCCGATTCATAGAGACAAAGCATATTCTTGTCAAGTTGTGTTGCACGATCATGGCAGTCATGAGAACCACTAATGATACTAGCTTCTTTAAGATTCAAATAGCCAGCTGTTCCTCCGACCATAAATTGGTCATATCCAGTAATTTTTGCAACACCGTTATCATAATCATGATCCGGGAGAATCACATTCTTCGGATTGAAGCATTTCTCTCGATCAGGAAATATCATTTCACAATATATTCCCAAAATGGCAACATCATTGGTTTTGTTGTAAGGACTGTAGCTCGGGTGGATATGAACTTTACCAACTTCATACTGATACATACTGTTGGATGTGAGTATTCGTGTAGTCCCAACAACAACACGGATGTCTTTTGGCAAAAGAATAGAACCTCCATCCGTGAGTACACAAGTGGCAGTAGTAATCACATAATAGTTACGTAGGATTGCACCACTACAGAGTGGCTCATACAATTCAGTGTGATTATTCTTCTTCAATACCAGCACATGGTATGGTCTCTCATCAATTCTAGTTAT
Organism: Brevipalpus yothersi; assembly: GCA_003956705.1. Lineage (NCBI taxonomy): Eukaryota > Metazoa > Arthropoda > Arachnida > Trombidiformes > Tenuipalpidae > Brevipalpus > Brevipalpus yothersi. Next base: position 6,625 of record QZCP01000589.1, on the reverse strand, counting down.
ACCGGATACACCTTTGATTTCACTTTCGGGTGGCTGACAACTGTCCGGATCAGAATGTCTCGGAAGACAATAGGCATCGCTGTTTGAAAACAAAGTTAAGAATAAAACACATGCAGAAATGAGCACCATTTTGGCTACAATCAGTTCTATCCAAGCCACAAAATTTAAGAATAGGAAAGAAACTTCAGCTTTTGGCCTCTGAAACTTTCAGTTTTGAATGTGAGTTGATCAGCTGGAAAAATTAGCACTGTGTAGAGTGAACAGGAAAGCTTTCGTTAAGAAATTATTAGTTATATTGAGTTGTTTCAAGACAAATCGAAAATACTTTAAATGAAGTGAGAGAAAGCTTCGAAACAAGTGTATTTATGAAGAAGCAAGATGAGGAGAAGCTCAACATATCTTAGTCAACCAAGAATACGAGTGATTCAGAATAATTGATGTGAGAGAAAAAGAGACAGGAAGAGCTAGAGACAGAAAGGGTTCCGGAAATAGACAGGAGAAAAAGAAAAAGTTTTCAGAGGCACTGACCTCGTAACACTCCAGGAACCTGACTCTGTGATGGGAATTCGATTACATGTCTGGGAACAACCAGTTTCAATAGAATATCTGCTGCTTCATCATTTTGTATTTCGGATAAGCATTCAATTAGCCTGATATTGATGAAGTTTCAGGTTTCGATGGGAGTCAGTAGATTTCATGGTATTCGATGTAGATATTATCAGAATCTCATTCCGACTGCCCTGGGTCAATTCATTCTGGTCAACAACGACCACCCTCAAAGTCACTGACGCCTTTACCCTGCTGATTATACTTCCGATTAATTGTCCACCAGGAATCAGTATCAAATCCAAACTTAGATAGTTTGTATGGTCTCCACAATCCATCAGATAACCAGGAAGGTGGGCTTAAAGTTTGTCCCCGAGACAATGACCAATGGGATGAAAATGATTCATGATACACAAGATATAACGAAGTGATGAATTTTGACTACAATTTCTCACTATAAAAGTCTAATTACTTCGGAATTTTAATCACTCCTGATCAAAAATCTGGTACAGTATAAGATGGAGAGAAACTTCGTAAGGTATACCCAATTGAATTGCATGATAACGAACTGATAAAGAAAAGAGAATTGCTGTTTCTGCATAAACGTTCGAAGATCTGTTCAGGGGTACAGTACACTGAAAAATTTATGCAATCTTCAACGGGGCAATTAAATAAGATCTCCAAAAATGACTATCCCCAGGTTAAATATTTGAGTAACTAATATGTACACCATGTTCAGCTCATCACAATGATCGAACTTTATGCATTTAATTTTCATTCAACATGTGCCTATGTTATGGATGCTGCTATCTTTTTGGAATGCTTCCTCAAGCCTACTACATGTGAAGTTTGGGAGCTGTTAGAGTGAGTACTGTTCGTTTCATCTTTTTGATGACTGAATTTTTTGAAGGCTGGGTGATAGAAATGTATCAAAGAATCGGCTGAATATTCACTGAATACAAGTACAGATGTGTTTGCAGGAAGATGATGAATATCTGGATACAACAGCAAATAAGGGGGAAAATGAATTGAATAAGAAAGATAGGTAAGAGAGGGAAAAAGAAAAATCATCATGAGGGACAATGAAAGTGGTAGTGTGGTATTTAGAGTAAGAGAGAATGAGAGCAACAATAGTTAGAAATTGAAAAGAGATTCAATTGGACATGAAAAACAATTTCTTCTTCACTTCTGCTAATTTACATCTCTCGCGCTGTTGTTGCGGTTGATAACATTTTCTACATGCTGTTCCATGAAAAATTTGAGAGCTGCTAGAGAAAATATTCTTTCACCTTGGTCTCACGTCTTTCCTGTTCCTTTTCTTTGGATAATGGCCTTCGTTGAGGAATAGGTGATTTACTTATCTCTTGCGAGGTGACTACCATTTTTGGAAGAAATGTGGAAACAGAGAGAGAATAATATAAGCGAAATATCTTGACGAAAGCTCTTGAGTTAGAAGGATTAATTAAATGAGAGAGAATTGCATCATAAAGAGAGAGAGAGAGAGAGAGAGAGAGAGATCGACATGATCAAGATCAGGCAAATCAGTGCCGCGAGAATCAGGAAAGGAAGATTAGAAAAAAAGAAACAAGAGAAAGAGAAGGAAAAGAGATGAACTTACCGATGACTCGAGTCGGCATGAGGGGATGTTTCTTTTCAGTTTCCTGCTGATGAAGCAAGGCACTTAGCACTCGATCGAACGATACAATTTTTGTTCTGATTCGAGAGAAAAGTCTAGTGAGCACAGTATTAATTCGACTAGATTTCAACACAAACACTGAGCCAAACGCGATAACTATAAATATGATTTATCATATGGTCCGGCTTTTTGATCTGATTTTGACTTAGAATCAATTCAATCAATGTTATTTAAGTGATGCACGATGAATCCGATCATTTTATTCTTGCTTTTAATGTTACTGCTCAAATTTCGATGAATTTAAGCAACTGAAGAGGAATGAAAAATTGCTCTCAAGCTATCGCTATAATTGTGCTCATATTTATCCCATTTAAACTCTCCAGTGGAATATATTTTCCAGTGAAGATGAGTAATGTTGACAATTTCTGAATAGACGTCATATTAAAGCATGAATATGAGATGAAAAACCGAAGATCATTCATGAGCGAGACATGATTTTAATTGTTTAATGATTGACCGATTCACCCCAACCACTTATAATGGTGGCTGTTGGACTATAACTCCCCTTGGTTGAGATGAGAAGTCGATGAGTTATTATCTGTGAGTATATTAGGAGAGAGAGAGAGAGAGAGAGAGAGAGAGAGAGAGAGAGAGGAAGAAAGAGAAAGAGATGAGCAATTGAGTAGGAGATAAGCAAAAACAAGAGAGATGAAGAAGATGAGAAGAAAGAGGGACTTGATGGACAGGACAAAAGATGTGAAGATGAGCCAACAGCAGTAGCACCATGCAACGGTACCAAAAGAGCCAGTTTCTCTCTTATCTCTCTCTCTCTCTCTCTCTCTCTCTCTCTCTCTCTCTCTCACTCAGTGTTGATTGATAAGTTTGTGGATTGTGCACAAATTAACTTTTATCCAAAGACAAATCAAACAAAACAAGAAAAAAATGCTCTCTTACCTCTTGAGATAGGAGAAAATAGAGAGAAGGATGTCCGAAGATGAGCATCAATGCATCTTAGAGAGAGAGAGAGTATGAAGAATAGGCATTTGAGAAGGAGGTGAGAGAGAACAAGAAAGTTGAAGATCAAGAGATTAGAGTGAAACATGATAGAGAGGGGAATAAACTTGATGAGACAAACAAGTCAGCAGATGAGCTAGCAGGATCAACATAACGCACCAGACGGCACCAAATTGGCTACTAAGAGTTGAGAGAAAATGATCTCATCTCCTATTGAGAGCAGTTTGAGTAGATGATTCACTCATGTAATCATGTAAAATAAGATAGAAATTTGATAAAATTTATTATAAATATTTAAAAATTCGGAATATTCATCTAGATTGATAGTAATGAAAGAGGTGATCAATTTGAATCAGAATGAACAGATCGAGATAAAAAATGATGCAAATAAAAGAGCGAGGATAAATTACTAATCACTCATTGATCAAAAGGTTTCTAGTCATGCCAGCGATCATGGTGAACCACCTTGTAAGCCTTCATGGGTAGCCATGGTGGTGGGCGGAGTGGTGTGAATTTGTAGAGCCCATTGTGAACTTGTTTTTTCTCAAACCACGGTGGTGGTGATCCTCCAGAGCCACCGATTTCGAGAACAAGTGAAGGCACGTGCCGATGTTCAACTCGTCTTCCAAAATCCACCGTGATTCCAGGAGGTGGTACCGGTCTCGAGTGGACTCCAGAGAATAAGTATGCTGGCAAAGAGCCCAGATGGCTGAAAGAGGCTCCGAAGAGCAGTGCGGTGATTAGAAGGATCTTTTTGACACTACAGTGATGAGAGAATACAATAGATTCAGTTTCAGAAGGCCAACTGTTAGCTGGAAGAGACCTCATCGTCCTATATTACTCTCTGATCTATCCAAATGGGTCTACTTAGCATGTAAACATGTTTGATACCAAAAAAATTTTAACTTACATTAAATCCATGTTGTAGCTAAAATTGTGGATAATGATGAGTTGTAGAAGGAAACAATCAATAAGATTTTCAATCCAATTTCACAAGACGGATGAGCTGGATTATTTCAAAAACTCCTTACAAAAGAAGATGAGAAAAAATCGCCGAGACGTTTGCTTGTGAGAATATGTTGATATCTGAAGATGATGATGGGTCAGAACTGGTGGTTCACACTTGAGATGGCTACAAAAATTTAGGTATCAAATTCACGTGCAAATTTTATAAACTTACAAGATTTGATGAGAAGATTGACTAAAATGAGGGCTCAACACAATGAAATCTGTATTTATACGAGTTGGTGAGCTCTCTCTCCTTTATCTCTAGCTCTACTCGTTGGGTCAAGCTTTGGCTAAACGTAGATAATTTTGCATGAGATAAAGTGGGAGAGAAAAATGCGATGATTACGCTGAGTCAAATTCACTATGTCCTGATAAGAGGGAGCCATTTTTATTGAGAATTCATCTTGTATTTATGATCTAGTCGGCATTCTTCAAAAAAGGCTAATATTTTTTGATACTTGACTGAGAGGCATGAGCTATTCTGATAAGCTCTGCTAACAACACTCGTTGAGAACTTATAACTCAATGTTATGTGATGTCCTTCATTGTTTTTGATAAAGTTGTAGGAATATTCATTGTGATCGCAAATGATCTACAAGCAATATTAAGTATTCTGAGATTTCACCAGTTTTACAGTGATAATGCAGAATGTAGCATCCAACAGTTTTCAAATGAAAAATGGAACAGATAGTTCGATCAAGGTCTGCAGTTGAAGAAAAGTTTCATCTATTGTTATTAACGATCAAGTTTGAATTTCAGTACCAACAAAAGACTAGCTCTCTTAAGCGAAGAATATCTTTCAAAAAATGACTGTCCTCCGAAAAAAAAGCTATAAATTCAATGAACGGAGAACAAACCAACAAAATATATAGATATCAAAATCATGGTTAGATATCTGCCCCAGCTAAGCCTTATAAATTCATAAAATTGAGCAAGAAAATTAGAAAAAGTATTCAGAAAATCGGTGAGATCAAGAAAAACTGATATAAAAGTATGACAAGAGTATAAAAAATTGGATTCAATGCGATAGTTTTCAAGCTGAGTAGAGGTTTTATGAATTTCTTCAAACTTCTTTTCTCAATAAATGAGGGATTGAAATGAGGAGGGAATAATTTTGATTACCCGTTATATTTCATTGAGGAATGGAAACATTAAGAAACTATCCGGTTCAATCATATAAGTATCTGAAAAAATAGGCACTGACTTTGAACAAAAATACGTCCTCATGGATCAATATAATCTGATTCAAGCTAAAAACCAATTGGATTTCACGGGAACCAGAGTGGAGATTAGATATGATCAAGAAGATTAATGTTTGGTCGAAATTTTGTCAAAAATGTAGCCATATCCGAGAGCAAGCACCTCAGCCGAGGACAACCAAAACCTCTTGAAATGATCAAATGCTCTCGCCAACGTTAGTATGCTCTTCTCCTTGGTGACAAGTATTGCCCTCGATTGCGTGGCCCCCATCATCGGAGATACAAGTCTAAATGTGGACTCGAATAATGCTATGTTCAGGATGTTTTCCGTTCGAAAGAAGACCGTCACCATTCAGATAACCATCATTGCATTCACGCATACTATTCGTCTCCGACGATTGATGCAACTTATCTTGACCAATTGGATCAATCAGAGGTATCAGTAGCACAACGAATCGTCGGGATATATGGTACTTTTTGTATCCAAAAACTGCTATTAAAATTAATCCTGTGAAAGAAAGGATGCGAGAAAAGCAGCCCAGTGAGAGCTGAGATATGGAAAGAGAAGGAAAGATATGAAAGAAAGAAAGAAAGAAAGAAAGAAAGAAAGAAAGAAAGAAAGGAAGAGAGAGATGACTGTAGTGCACATTTGCTTCATGATTCAAAGTTCCGAAGACTCAGTTTGAATACAACTCGACTTTTGCAACTCAGCTTGAACGATTAGGGCTACAATCCCCATGTTCAGGAACTTGTAAAAATGGACAAACACTTATCACTAAGAGCTCATCTTTACTCAGAACGGATGTGGTGTGACATGGTATCACTTGCCAGCAAAAATCTTTCATTTATCAACTTACCTTTTTTCCAGAACGCTGAGCCTACAAGAGAGAGGCACAAGCTACTTTGACGTTAGACCATCAGTACAATTGTCTATCTCATTGGCAAGCCTCAGAGGACAATTCTCTATTCCTCTCTATTTCTCACTCACTCTTTTCTACTGATTGTGATTTGTTCAGGAATATTTCAACATCAAATTTCGTTCTAAAGCATTTCATGTGCCCAAGAGAATGATGTGTGTATGAGTGTGATAGAAAGAGAAAGAGAGAAGTATGAATATACCTTGGCTTGAGTGTCCTCTGGTGTATTGGCTAGGAAAGGTGGATGGCCAACAAGCATTTCGAAGAGAATGACTCCCACTGACCACCAATCACATGTCTGAGAA
>QZCP01000588.1:0-13900 GCA_003956705.1 Brevipalpus yothersi | reverse complement strand
GAGAGAGAGAGAGAGAGAGAGAGAGAGAGAGAGAGAGAGAGAGAGAGAGAGAGAGAGTTTAGTGAGAAATAGAAGTGATTTGGTGGTTTCAAATGTTGGCAAGCGGAATAGTAGTGAGGAGGAAAAAATTCCAGAATTCCAGACCAGCATCGAGGCGATGCTATCGATTTCATGAAAAAAAGCTTTCTAGTAAGATAGACACATATATGTTAGAATTTGACCAGTAGAATTCATAGGCTGACGCTTTAGTGTCGAGTAATTTGGCAATTTTCTGCTCTAATATGAGACCACCATAATGATGATCTGTGAGTATCATGAGTTATGAGTAGGAGATAGATTTCCATTTCATCATGGAAAGAACATATCACAAGCTATATCTTGCGAAGAAGTTGTTCGCGTCATTGAGTAGCTTCTCCTTCTCCTTCTCCTTCTTCCTCTTCTTCTTCTTCTTCTTCTTCTTTTCCACCGAATTTCTCTCGCCAACTCATACGAAAAGTACCGAAAGAAGTATGCAAAAATAATCATGGATGCAAAACATTTGGAACACCTTGAACATCCCTTTTCCTCAGCCCACTTATTTGTTCAGCTGGACTGAATCCTATTAATATGAATCTTGATGATTAGGTTCTGACCAGTAGAGCAATACTAAGCATCTGGTAGCTGGAAAAACCTTCATCAGTCGAGTGGAAGGGTTCTTCATATGCTTAACCAGCAAAGTAGGTTGATTAAAATAAGTCTGACAAACGGTCTCTCTCTCTCTCTCTCTCTCTCTCTCCCTCTCTTTCTCTTTCTCTTTCCTAAACGTAAACACACAAGCTATCCATTAGATGCTGGAAATTGGTCTTCCATAAGGAACAGACTCACCACTTTCACGCTTTTCGAGCTTTAGAATCGAATTGATTCCTGACCAGCGACTAAGAAGATTATTTATGTAAATTTCAACAATTTGAGCTGTCTGATGATTCATTATTAGAGTGTTTTTCTGTTGAAGAAGAGTATAAGCTCCAGATCTGTTGAGACCATATCGTTCATAATTAGATCATCCAGGTTTTTTTTGGTCAAGTTCAAAATGAGAGCCATCGAGAGGAAAATATGGAATAAGAAGTGGGGCCTACTTCGACAAATGGATCATTTTCTGAAATTTTCCCAATCTTTGATTGTATTTATATGATATTGACCAAATATATTGATAATTTTATCATCGGAATATTAAGCTTGAATGGATTATTGGAAGCCATAGCTTTCATCTAGAACAATTACATTGAGATATGATCAGCCTAGTGATTAGATAGGAAAGCTGAATTCTATCTGGGTGCTAAGAGTTCCGTGAAAGAATAGAGCTTTACTGAACTCTTCCATCAAAATTGAGCCTCGATGAAGGAAACGAAAAGTTCATCTGACAGGCGTAATCGAGTTGTTCTCATCGAATTTTGTTCAAAACAATTGTAATAGATATCGTTAATTAATGGAAGAGGTCATATAAACACTTTTGACAGCTCTCAAATTTTATTAAAAGAAGATCAACAAGGTTCCGGGATCCACATGTGTTGGAGACATTGAAAATAAGAGGATATATGGCGAATTGAATTGATTTTCTCATTTTCTCTCTCTCTCCTCTTCCATTATCTTCTCTTCTCCACCAACCTCTTCTCATCAGATATGCTAATCTCAATCGTAATTACTTCTCTTTCAATGGTGCTGGAAGAGGAGGAGGAGAGGGAGAAAGAGACTGAGAAACCAATGTGAAAGGGTTGACAATCTTCAGATACTACTTGAGAGTGATATTTTCATTCATAAAAGCTCTAATCATTCTCGCTTCACCGTGTCTCTCTCTCCATCTCATTGTAACTATTCAGAATTTTCTTTCTCCACTTATCCTTATATCCTTTTATTTCTTCTTCTTCTTCTTCTCTTTCTTCCATTCTTTCCTCTATTCTCATCTTACAGCCTCTCTCTCAAGATGAGGATACATTTCCTCAACCTCGATATGGTATGTCATTTTGATGTGATGTGTGTAAGTAAGGAGGGTGAGATGGAAAGAAAGAGAAAAAGAGAGAATAAGATGAATCGAGTTAATGATCAATTCTTGTTCACATTTTTGCCAACTTAAATATTTAATGTGCTAACTCATATCATATCATCATATTCAGATGAAGAATTATCATAATAATTTGCAAGTGAGAGAAGGTAACAGTAGTAGTAAGAACAGTTGTAGCCGGTGAAAGTGCAATGTTGTGTAGACAGTGGAGAGAGAAAGTAAAAGATGAGACTATTCCTCTATTTTTGTTTGATTAATTTCCACTAAAATGAGTGTTAAAAGGTGAAAAAGCGAAATAGAGAAGAAAATACATGTATAATGGAGAGAAAAGATATGTAGGTGAAATGTAGATCCACTGGTTCCTATTCGTAAATAGGTCTCAAGAGTGTACAATGCTTGGATGAGAGTGGCTAGGGAATATATTTTCTCACTTGTCAAATCAACTGGAAAAATGAATGCTGAAAATACCATTAAGGTATTCCAAATGGCTTCCAAAAGATTGAAGTGAAAATTTTTCTAAGTGAAAAACTATCAGTTGAGTTTTCAAAAGTTTTTGCGCTACCATCCATCGGAATGATCTACGTATTTACATGAGTTCCTGAAAAATAGTTTTCTCTCTTCCCACAGCTAGTCAGCAACAGCATCCAATATCTTTGTATTTTCGATACACACACAAGTGATCAAAGAAATGAAATATAGTCATGAAAGGCTCATAGTATTACTCAATCATGTCCTCTTGCTCAGTTCAATTTTATCCAGAAACTCTGTCCTGAAAGTAGGAAAACTTTTTTCTTTCCTTCAACTCTCTCTCTCTCTCTCTCTCTCTCTCTCTCTCTCTCTCTCTCTCTCTCTCTCTCTCTTTCAGGTCAGTAATTCAATCTTTCGAGTGGAATGGTCATAAATTATGTACACAAAAATGGTTTAGCTTAGAGAAAAGATCGCCTCAGGGTATCTCCACTTGTGTCCATGTAGATTAAGGTGATTCATGGCAAGAGAGAGAGAAAAGTTTGTGTTTAGATGAGAGCCTTTAAATGTCTAAGATTTTCTTCATGTCCACTGAATGTGACTTACATCTTTCTGTCGTTTTTTTCACTCTCTCTCTCTCACACACACACACACAAAATGATCCACATTCACAACACTTTTTACCCACAATCTATCTACTTTCCTACAGAATTTGAGAAAGTATCATGTGAGCCTGGAAATGATTTCCAAGAAATTTCGCCCACCACCTAGAAATGGTGGTGAATTTGAGGAGAGATCAAAGCAAATCACCCTCATTACAAGGAAAATTCTATCGCTTTACCATTTTTTCCATTCCTCTCTCTCTCTCTTTCTTCATCTCTTTTTCTTAGTTATATCACCAATCCATGGTTAAGTGAAGGCTCATCACGAGCCTCTCATTCGGAAGTCTTACCATGTAGCGAGGGCTTTACCCACTGGATGTTTAGCGGCCTCGTACATCAGGTGTATATAGATGGTGAGCTATATACTCATTCCTAATTGCTTCTTTCAAGGATTCCCTCTTACACTTGATGTCATGAGAAACGTTTCTCATGATATATCATGAGACACAAATTGTGGATCCGCTTGGAAGGACTCGAAAGTCTATCGAGTCAAGTAAAAGCGAAAAGAGAAGAGATGAGCTAAAGAGAGAGAGAGAGCATATTTGAGAGAGAGAGACAGAGAGACAGAGAGAGAGAGAGAGAGAGAGAGAGAGAGAGAGAGAGAGAGAGAGAGAGAGAGGTTTAATGTGGGAAGATAAAGTGAAGACAATAATATTGGACAATGTTCTTCTGTCATTGGATTTCATGTTGATATTAGATGAACGAACAATACATTCCCAATGAACACCCTCATGCTGGCAAGAGCATTTATTCATTGTTGTATTCTACAGAGTTCATCAGCTCATGTATGAGCTGTGTTGAATTGCTTCCATCATGTTTTCTATTAAATATATATATGAACATTTTCAACAGATTTTCAGCCCTGGTTTCCCATGGTTTTTCGGGTATGATCCTATTTTCAATTTTGAATGAGAACTATGCACTCCATGGCTGCCCATAATTGATTATTATCAAACAAATCAGGCAAGCTAAACACAATATAAACGTGGATATTCTTTTGATTACTGTTTTCCATGTGTACCAGAGGATTGATTGTGGAATATGTATACAAAGAACTCCGTGTGTATTGATCAAAAGATAAGATCATTCAATGGCATCTATTGTATTTCATTCATGCAATGCTTCGAAATAAATCCATCAGAATGTTCTTCTTCTTTTATTCATCTATATCCAGCTACTTATTGATATATTTTTTTTCAAAAGACATGGAAGAATAGCAAGAAAATAATATCCACAAAATAATGACCATATGATAAAAATTCATGTTCATTATTGATGAAGAATGATTCTAATTGAATACTTATGCTCACCCAATTTCTTTATCAAATCTTTTTGTTTCTTTAATTTCAATCTGAATATGATAAGTACGTTTTCTGGTATGTAAGTCCACATCAATGGTAAGTAAGATTCTCTAACATCTAGTATCATGTGAATTAGTTTTTTGACCAGAGAAAATTCCAGATAGATCCATTTGAACCTACAGAATTCATAAGAATCCGTTGAATTGTCAAACTAAATTGCCTCCATGATCGATCTCCATGGAAGTCTCTGAAATTCACTAGAGTTACACGTGTCCACTTAAACTTCCATTTTTTCTGCTGATTTTTCCAATATAATTTGCTCAGATTTCATTTGGTCCTCTCTTATGGAGTTAAAAAGATAGATATCGATTGGGTTTATTGGATTAAAATTTTTCTTCCCAATGCTCATTAGGAGCAAAAAAGTATGGGAGTGTGTATCCATAGAATGATCATGGGAATTTCATGAGAAATTATCCATTGAAAAAAACGAAGACTCATCGTAAATTTTATCAAGTTTCTTCTCCTCTTCCTTGATCCAATTGTATCAAATCTTGTAGATATAATGACCATAACTTCTACTCTCTCCAACAACATGTTGGATCTCACTTGTCCAGCAGAATGGAGAGAAAAAAATTCATCTCAAAAAAGGTCAGTTCGGCAACCTTGTCATGAGCCACCAGAGACCTATCTTGAAGTGGAAAATGAATTCCTATCCTAGTAAATCGAATTTGATTGAATTAGGAATTTTTTTTTACAAACCCTTTCATAATTGAAGCTCATGATTTCTTGCTACAGATTGAACTTTGAATTTGAAGCTTCAGAGAAATGATCTGATTCATTGGAAGCTCTCGCATACTCGATCATGATAATCAATTAATATTCTTTCAGAATGAATAATATTTGTAGCATATCACATATAGATTCATTCAACAAGTAGATGAGTAAGTTAAATAACATTTTGTGAGCAAATACTTTCGTAAGTGTATCACGAAACTTGGTCATCTTTGCCTCATCTCTCTCTTTCTCTTATATATAACCAACATATATGTATACATACACACCAACCAGTATATATACATGGTGAGCCATGATATATATCAACAGGAAATTCTCTATGGACCATAGAGAAGGTGGAATTCTAGTGTATATTGGAGAGCCTATATCACATGAAATGAGTGCAATTTATCATGAATGATGAACATGATGAAGCTTCCGTTTCTTTTTTTCTTCTACTGTATTTACTTTCAGCCTCTTCAATCGCTGATATTCTTGCTCCCATACGTATACATAGAGAAACACACACACACACACACACACACACACACACACACACACACACACACACACAATACTTTGGCTTTCATTCTTCTGAGCATTCTTTTCACCTAGTCATGAGGTAAACAGCTTGGATATAAACCGATAAAATGATGGCTCAGAATGTGTACATATACATTTGAATGAATATATATCTAAATATTTCGATTGTTCAATGGTTGATATCGGATAAAAAAGATCTAAAGAGAAAAAGAAAGATTGGTAAAATATTATATTCTTCTCTTTGGTAGGTTGTTGAAATCTATAAAATATTCCTCCAATAGATTGTGAAAATTTGAGAATATAAATGATGAGTTCTTTATCTGTTCGGCTTTTTTGATCGCCTTTTTCCTTTTTTTCTTTCTTTCTTTCTTTCTTGCTCAAATGATTCAAAAAATTTTGCAGTACAATTTGAATTCAGCATCCAATATATATCCTCAACTCACTGGAATGATGAGATTCCAATCCTCTGAGCCCAATTCATGGGAATGTTAGCTTTTATTTTCAACAAATTTGGAAGCTACCAGAAGAGGAAGCATATTATCAGAGGTGTTTGAATTTCAAACAAGGAACTCAAACTGGCTAGAGTGTAGAAAAGTCGACATTCTCACACTATTGGTGTAAATGTATTTGCATAAAAGTTATTTGAATTTATTTGAAATTCAACGAGCTTCTTGTCCACTTAAGCGCAACCATATAACTAGGTAGGAATAGTCAAGTGATCAAAATTTCAAATCTGACGAGGAATCAGAGACTGAAAGAATGGGAGAGAGAAAGAGAGAGAGAGAGAGGGCTTGAAGTGTATCTTTACTGATGAGAAAATGTGCAAAGTATGGAAGGATTTAAATTTTTTCCACCCACAAAATCGCAAAATGCAACAATCAAGCTGAATAATTATTATGAGACTTTCCAAACCATTTTCTGCCCCAGAATTATTCCTGTATTACATTCAAAATCTCATAGAAACAGCTGAATTTCCACATTTATTAGGAAAAATGATCCCAAGAAGCAGTTTATTAAAAAATTGAGCATCAATCAAAGGATAGAAGGAAAAGAATAATTTTTCCCTAGTATTTGGAATAATTTATCAGCCACTCAAAGTACACTATCCACACTTTTTAACCATGATCTTTATCGCATTTCTCATCAATATCATCACATAGAAAAAAAGAGAGAGAGGTCAAAGAACATGTCCATGGAACCGGTTCAAAAATTAATCATGATTAGTTTTTCTTGGCCCATTAAATTTGCCTCTGTACAGATATACGCTATATATACTTACACACACATATTTTGTGGTCCAGTTGGACAACTTTGAAATGTCTTCTTCTTGGAGAAAAAAAAATTTGCTTCACTTTCAAGCCACTTTTGAACCGGTTGCTGTGAGTCCATAGAGATAGCAGCAGGACAGAAAGAGAGAGATATATGAAGAGTGGACTTTAGAGCCATAGACATTGGCCCAGAGACATTCCTTTGGGAAACAATTTACACATAAAGATATACACACACACTCAATAAGTGGAGATAGAGTTTATCTGTAATTTGTATTGTGATAATCATTACATCTTTTCTGTTACTTTGCAATCTTCTTGTTGGACATAAAAAAATATCAAGAGTAAAAGAGAGAGAGAAAGAATGGATTTCATGTTAAATTTTCCAATGTTTGCCTCGATTTTATTGGTTTTTCTGATAGTTGTTAAAGTTTTATGGCCCCAAAAAGGAAAATCAACGAACAAAAGAGGTGAAGAGACGATAAAAAAAAGAAGAGAGAAAAGTTTTGCCTTCTCTTAATTCTTGTGATTGATTGATTGTATTTATTTTCTTCCTGGGCTATTCCTTAACTACTGGAACTTTTACTTTTTTCAAGGATTTATAATCATCAGTGAATAGTGAATATTTTTCTTCTTCTCACTTCCTTCAACAGTTCCCTGTCCACCAGCATATCCGATTATTGGTCATTTACATTTGATGGCTCAAAATCCTACCGATCCATGGAAAACCTTCGATTCATTTCGTCAACAGTACGGTGATATAGTGTCATTACGATTGGGCATGTGGAATGCTGTGCTCATATCATCATTTGATGTGATTAAGGAAGTTTTATTAACAAGAGGCGATGAATTTGCTGATAGACCAACTTTCCATCGATATTCGATTATATTTTCTGGAGATCGCAATAATGGTATGTGTGCATGATGAGGCTTGAAAATATGCTATGTATGTGTGTGTAGAGTCATTGATCATAAATCAGTGTATGTAATCGGTAGGATTTCATTTTGTCAATGGCTGATTGACTTTATGGAATCCTCATATTTTGATGCGTGAAAATATTAATCAAATGGTTTAGCCTATGAGCTGCTGGCTTTTCATCTTTCAAATTGTCGTCGAAATTAATCCGATTGAAAAGCTCGGTTGATTCAGAATGAAAGTCCAGCCGATTGTGGGAAAGGGGTTCATTTACCACATGTAGTGGAAAAATAAATCAACAGAGTGGAAAGTTTTCAACCACTAATTGATAATAGAAAATCAAATAGCCATCCAATAATCACTTCTCTCTATCTCTCTTTCTCTACCATCCATTGTCTCTTTAGCTTTGGCTCTATGTGATTGGAGTGAATTACAGAAAATTCGTCGCTCAGTGTCTCAATTAACCACAATGCCCAATACATTAGGATGTCAGCATCAGAAGTTGGTTGACTCAATTGATTCGGAGATGAAAATATTTTTAGACCAATTGGATGGTGATTCAATCGTTTTAACCAAAAGTGATGCACTTCAATATGTGACCAACGTATTCACTGAGTACATGTGCTCCGTGAGGTGAGGATTAAATACTTTCTCTCTCTCTCTCTCTCTCTCTCTCTCTCTCTCTCTCTCTCTCTCTCTCTCTCTCTCTCTCTTTAGTGATGTACTCTTCAATCATGAAAAGTAGAGGAATAAGATTCCCTTCTTTCATGATGGAGAAGAAGAGAAGTGAATAAAACAGAGGATAGAACAGGTGCAGAGTAATATCATTGATGAACAGTGAATTCTTCTTCTCCTCATCAATTTTCTTTTCCAAGTAACTCTCTCTCTCTCTCTCTCTCCTCCCCAACAATCTAACTATTATTTACCCTCTCTTTTGGTCAGTCACTTTTTCTGATGGACTCTTGTGTTCCTCTTTACCATACAGAAATCTTTTCTCTCTTTTATCTTCTCTTTTTGCCTCCATTTTGCCAGGTCCTTTTACTCTACTTTCAACAATCAGGCACAAAGATTGAAGACTCTTCTTTTGCATCTTCCCCCCTCTCTCTATCTCTATCTCTTTCCTCTGTATTCTTCTTCTTCCTCTTCTTCTTGCCATCTTCATCTTTTCTCCCTCGTGAATATGCATGTACTCAATGCCCATGAAAAAAAATCTGGGTATACTCGATTGGATGCTGATCCATCCAGTTCGCGGTGGATAAGTTTGCTCAATGGCTCGTGAATTGATCGTGAGCACATGCTATCGAGCATACCTTCTCATCCCAGGAGAAAATAAGTCCAGCCTGAATGTGTACATCTATCATCAGAATTGCGATTTCTTGATACAACAAATATTGAGAACATTAGACATTGAGTATACAGTGTAGTGTAAGAATGTATGAAGAAGAAGAAAAAAAAATCATCATGATGAGAGTGAGAGAAGTTACATATATTTATATGCATTCAGTCTCCTGAAAGAGGAATGAGAAATCAATCTGAAATTGGAGGACTTCTCTTGACACACCAAACCTACTCTTGTAACCACACACATACAATCAATCGTTGACTGATGAAATATATATACATATACTCTAGTGAATTAGAATACAGCTCGTTTCGATATATTGGTGATGCACTTTGCGTACAATTTGATTTCTTTTCCTTTCTCCCTTTTGTGACTGATTTTATGATATTAACAGAAAACAAGAGCCTTTATCGAGGACCTTCTTCCGATGAATATCGTCTCTCTAAATGTGTGTATTACTCCATGAATTTCCAGGAAGTGGAGAGAATGTACTCCAGAAAATTTTGATCTTTTCAATGCTCTCAAAAAAAGACAGAGAGAGAGAGAGAGAGGAAAAAGGATTTCATCATTCAAAATCAATCAAGCTAACTTCTATATTTTATCCTCATAAGCACAGCATGAATTCTTGATAAAATCACAACAGCGTATCTCGATCGATATCTATCATTCCAATTCAGATGACAATCAACATGGCATTCAGAAGGCAGAGAGAGGAAGAGAGAGAAAAAAAATTCAGATATGCTAGTTACATTTGCATGAATACCTCCTTTCGAGAACAATCGAACTTTGCATACTCTGACATGATTCTTGAGACAACACAGAAATGCATACCAGTTTCTTTGAGAATTCAAATTCCAAAAATTCACATAGAAAATACTAGCATTCAGCATCCACCATCTTATCAACCATTGGAATTAATTTTCTCCTCTTCTCTTGAATGTTCTCGTCTTACAGATTCGAATATAATGATGAAACTCTGGTCAAACAAGCCTACAACTATGATTATGTGTTTTATGACATAAATCAATGCTATCTCATAGATTTTCTACCATTTCTACGATATTTTGGTGTTTCACGTGGATATCTCAACAATTTGAAGAATGTTTGTGATGACTTAAGGTAAGAAATAAGAAGAGAAGAAAAGAGAAAGTATCTTGATCATTAGCTAGAAAGTGTGAAAATGTATACTTTAGCATGTAAAAATGTAAATCTTTGTGTGTGTTGAAACAATACTGTACTAGATTCTTTGCGAAAGACTTAATGTTATAAGTTGAGAAAAAAGATGGACTAGTAAGGATGAAAGCTGGAGAGAAAGAATCTTACACACAAGCAAATCGTATACAGTCAGCTTGCCATGGGAATAGAAGGAAATAGAAGTAAGCTAACGAGCATGCTAATAGAAAGCTATCAAGATGATGATTATTATCATTTGGATTTTGCTAGGATTAAGTTGATGCTATTTGCATAGAATCATACAGACTAACGATCCAACGTAGACTTGAGAGGTACACTCAAATTGGTGTGCGAAAGATTGGATTTAATTGAATATCTGGAAAAGTTGTTGACCATTGACGTTCATTGGTGTATCGATTGTGTATGTGTGTGTGTGTGCATGTATTATGAGTGTAGATTCTATTTATGGCCAAATTTTCATGATATCCAGACAAAGTGTATAACTCACAATCACAATCACATACACACACATGTATGTGCTGGATACAAATGCTAATGGGTCATCAACGGTGATCATCTCACAGTTAATGAGAGCCGTAAGAAGTATGCCAGAACAAAAGAGATCAACAGCCTACCGAATATTCGATCATCTTAACAAGATATTCCATCAAGCTTGTTATCTAGAAGAGTATGCAGAAAATGTCTCAGGAAACAGAAAAAGGGAGAGAGAGACAACGAATGAGGATTTCTGGATGATTCATCCAATTTTGTTAGACAGAGTGAATATAACGGTACTTCATACATCTAATTATGTGGAGCAATAAATGGTCAAGAATATTATGGGCATTTTATTTTGGCAACTCGATAAAATAGAGTTCCAATTTCTTCAGATTCATGAGAATAATACGAAACTACTATAAATGATGATAATATTATTATCATTCCAATTTTTTCCCAGAGACTTTGTGGCCAAAGAATTCATTGAGCCGAGAGTCAGAGTGATCCTTGAATCAAAAAAAAATGATGACAATAAAAGAATCGGAAAAGAAAGTCTCAGTATAGATGATTCAGAGACATTTGTAGACTATATAATCAAGTTTCATCTGGAAAATAAAGATCTGATGAGTTGGGATCATATGTTATTTGTGATTGGGGATTTGTTGGGTGGCAGTTCGGCTGTGGCTAATATTATATGGCGAATGTTGGGAAATCTTGCTCTCGATATGAATGTACAGGAAATTCTCTACGATGAGGTGGAACGAGTATACAAGTCAAGCCAAAATGACCTCATCACACTAGAAGATCGTAAACAACTTGCTTACTTGGATGCTGTATTCCTGGAAGCTCTTCGGTTTGCATCCTCACCGATAGTTCCTCACGTACCAAGTCAAGATTCAACAATTGCCGGTAATTGCCAACACTGAATAACTCATCTCTCTCTCTCTCTCTCTCTCTCTCTCTCTCTCTCTCTCTTTCCCATGTTCCTATGTAACGGTTTGTCTGTATTTTTTGGAGCCAAAACATCCAACAAATGAGCTATCTCTAGGTTATTGAACAATGTTTGCCTAGAATTTATGGATGGTTTATGATCTTGGCTCTTGAGAATTCGAAAGGCAATGATTTCAACTCCTCTGTATTGCGATTTTGGTGTAGGAAGCAATTTTCGATTAATTTTGGCGATAAAATTATTATGCCTTGCTAGAGTGATCAGTGTATGGGTGAGCTTAGAATAGAATTTTCGTGAGCCACAATTATGAGTATCTTGGGATCTGCAACAAATCAAATTGCTTTCCAACGAGAATAATCTTCGAGCATCACTTCTGCCGTTGAATGCGAACAGAAACGATTCGATACAGCTTGTCGAAGGATGGAAGATGAATGTTCAAGCATATTTCAAAAGTGGTTTCAATCATGGCCTTGTTAGCTGTATCGATGGATAAAGTGATAACAATCTTGAGTGGCATATATTTGTGGAACCGTTATATTAGAGGATTTAGGACTTAGGATTGGAAACCCATCTTATAACTATTATTTAGGAATGTGATGATGATGCTCTTCAATAGACTAATCTTATCTCTTGATACATGTACTCTCACCTAGGTTATGATATTCCGAAAGGAACAATGGTAATGTTCAATAATTATCATTTGAACAATTCGACTGAATTTTGGGAATCGCCGGAAAAATTTGATCCAAAACACTTTTTGACACAAGTTACAGATCAAGATGGAACACTCAATTATCGAGTGAAGAAACCAGATGTTTTCATTCCATTCTCATTTGGAAAGCGATCTTGTCTTGGACTCAAGTTAACAAAGTATATCGCAATGATTACGGTGGCTAATATTATATTGAAGTACGAAGTTCATCCTGTGAATGCAAATGATGCAAAAGATATGCAAGATCAACTCTCTCAACGAATGTTGGCTCTTAAAGTTGATGATTGTTATTCATTAAAATTGATTCCAAGAGAATCATAATGGAAAGGTGAAATTTTATCGAACTTGAAAAAAATGATCCTAAACTGGTGATCATCGATAGGAAAATTTCATGAATATGTCTCTCACACGAAATACATTGTTTCTACTTATGTTGGAACACGCACATGTTGAATTATTCTGAGAAAGTGTATCAAAAAGAAAATAAAAAAACTCAATTAAAACTTTTTCTTCTCTTACCTTTTTGTTGAATGTCGAAACGTTCGATGAATAGAATAAGATTCCTTTAATACGCTTAACTGTGGACAATATTACAAGTTGTACTGGTATTCACATGAACACGAAATACACATCAGTCTCAAATGAGTTGACAAAAGCAACAAGCTCAAAGTTTGTCTGTAGAAATTGTGGAAGATATTATGGTGAATGGAAAAAGAGAGAGAAAACGATGGATAGTTTGAGAGGTCTGATTCAATGAATCAATTTTCCTCTCTTTCTTTCTTTCTCTCTCTCACACACTTTCTATTGACAAGGTCCAAAGTACTTTTTTTCGTACTGTCCAATTACGATATCGAAATGATGATCTTCGTAGTCCTGGGAATGACAGTATGAGCTTCACATAGTCATCATCACAGACACATAGACACACAAGTGAATAAGTGGAATTGATAGAGAGTGAGAGAGAGAGATGACAAAAAATTCGTTCACATAATAGCCGATATTGAGGAATAGAAGTTCTGAACAATGAACAGAACAAATTGGAATGAAAGAGAGAGAGAGAGAGCGATTGCCCCTAGTCGATACTTGAGATGTTGATAGGTAGAGGTTGGTAAGGTAGATAGAGTATGTATACTCAAAGTGATTCGATCAACTCGATCAAATGAGCGCTCAAACTATTTTTGCTCAAGAACTATTCGAAAAAAGAAAAGGATTTTGCCCATATTGTACCGAGTTTGCCCAACTATTTTGACTACCGCCAA
>QZCP01000587.1:4771-20766 GCA_003956705.1 Brevipalpus yothersi | reverse complement strand
AGCCCTTTATGGTCAGAGTTCAGAGTCATTTCTCTAATCCGTAATATGAGAGCGCAGGATGATGAGAGTTATTCCCACTATCTACTCCAAATCGGCAATGGTGGTCCTCAATCAAGTGTCGTCTTGCCGAGCCAGATAACAACAACGAGAAATTTAATCGATGAGGTATTTGGCTCATATAGACGTCAATACACCTCTGAAAACCTGGCAAAAAATGTATTCTCTCACCGAAAAATGAAGATATTCATCATCTCAATGATCAGATTCTGTCTCGCTTGTCAGGTCAAGAGCATGTTTATCTTTTATCCGACTCTGTTGATACTGCTGATGGGGATGATCCTACACTCTATCCAACAGAATATCCCAATTCCATCACAGCATCTGGTATGCCTCCTCATCAATTGCAACTAAAGATTGGTTGTATTGTCGTCCTCTTACGTAATCTCAAAGCGGGCTACTGTAATGGAACCAGATTGAAGGTTGTTGGCTTCCGACCCCGTAGTATAATGTGTAGTCCTATCGATCAGCCGGATAAGTGTTTCATCTTCCCTCGAATTCCACTCGCACCAACCGACGCTGCAACTACTTTCACATTGCGTCGTATTCAACTTCCAATTCGCCTTGCCTATGCAATGACCATCAACAAAAGTCAGGGACATACTTTCGATAAAGTTGGGTTATATCTTCCAAATCCTGTCTTCACTCACGGTCAATTATACGTCGCTCTCTCACGCGTAAGGAGACAATCTGACATAAAAGTCTAAATTGTCTCAGGTCAAAAGCAAGGCGTTGTTCCTCGCAGCAATCATGTTTTTTTACGCAAAACGTTGTATATAGAGAAGTTTTGGATATCAATCGATAATATTTTTGCATTCATTCATTCAAAGTACGGTGTTGATCTTCTTTATCTTTCCATCCACGCGTCTATTAGCCTCCCAAAATTTGCTTGGTTTTATCATTGTTTATCTAGGTTTGGACCGGTGTAACCGGGCCTTTCCACTAGTGTTAGTGAAAGGTTTTTTTGCCGAAGAGTGGTAAGAATCCGAATTACAGCTTCAGAATCGTTTGTCGTGGTTTGTTAAAAAGTCAATGATGAGTAATTTTCGTCTAAATGAGACAAATCCAGAAATCTTCTTTTCTCGCAAGCATAGACCTGTGATTGGAGGCATTTATCTTGAAACAAGTGGGATTGGATGAAATCCTGGTGGAACTATATGATGCAAACATCAGCTCGTGGTGCAATGAGCATTTATTATTTGAAGAAATATGCTCTCGCTTCATTCTAACGTATGAATTTTCAAGGTGAATTTCATGTTAGTTCAAGTATGAACAATTTGAAGATGAAGCTAATCCTGATGATTATCATCATCTCTACTATTCTCATGAGTGAGTAAAGAAAATCAGATATTCTCAGAGCTTTCAATATTTCCTCCTTTCCCGTAGCAAGTGCTAATCATGGTGAACCAAGAATGAGTATTGGATTAGAAAGGGAAAGAGAGGCTCAAGGGCTAATTGATCGATTGAGTGCAATGATTTATACCATATCAGAATTCCTGGAGAAAGTTGGTGCATTCAGAGAAAAAGCTCAGGCCACTAGGAACAAGATATTGAAATTGAACATTCAATCAGATGGTGTGATCAAGCAACTTATTTCAACCTTCAGTGAAATCGAAGCGTTAATTGACGATCAAATCGTTATATCTATGTTCTATGAAACGAGCAATACAAATCAAGACCAAGTTCAAGTGAGGGACGAAATTCTCCATGCTATTGATATTACCATCCACAAATACAGATATTTGGAGCCAATCATCATTGAACATCGTAATAGAGCCAACAGCTTGAGAAATACTCTAATCGGGTTCGACTGTTTTGCGGAGGATGCCAGACCAAAGTTTCTCGAGCTTGCTAATCGAGCAAATAGTCTCCTGCAAGCATGTCCACTGTGATTTATTGGAATTTTTTGCCAGTAATGGTATTCAAGAATCTATTCATCTCATCAGGTCTATAGAATGGAAACAACTATCAACTTGAATAAAAAGGTACTAAGAGCAAAATTCTTTGCACTGAATCAAATTTCCATCCTTTCACTCGTTGCCAGCATGACAAACTAGAATCATCTAGGCTCTTCCAATGAAGAAAGAAGCCATGAATTTCTCTCGAAAAAAGTACACATTCAGAACTCGAATGCGACTTCTTGGTTTTAGATGACAAGGGAGGATGAGACCACGGAAAAAAGTGGTTTCAACTATGATCTCAGCTCATTGAGATGAAGCTTTAGCCTCCCATCTTAGAAATGAGTGATGATATGTGAGCTTGGAGAAACGTTGCTCTTTCCTCTCACATTAGTTGGAAAATAAAGTTGGAGCTTCTCGAAGGCATCCAGGTAATGAATTCTAGAAGCTCTGCCTTGCTGAGGGAGATGTGGAGATCCAATAACCATGTTAAGCTAGGTGTTCAGAAGATGAGCCGAATAGTGCTATAGTATTGTCTGATTCTCAGTCTAAATTCCCTTATGCTTCCCTCAATATCTGTTCAAACTACTCAGGGAAAGTTTCTAGGCCTATTTTTGACCTCCATTACTGAGAGAGCAGAACATTCCTACCAGCTTTTTGATTATCCATAGCGGCGATGCTTCCAACTTATCCATTTCATCAGGGAGAACAGGGTGTTATCTGTCGAGCAATTGAACTGCATCATGAACATGGCGAATCTTTGAAAACAATGGATTAAACTTCCAAAAAAACTGAAGATAAAACGCTGTTTCGTCATGCAATTTCCAGCACCCCAGTTTGCTAGTAATATGTCATTCTATCAAATCATCTGTCAAATTTGTTATGTCCACAAAAATATCAGGGCTTCACCTCCCTCTTTCCAGCAATTTAGGCATGCCGGAAAGGAGGTTTCCCGAAACTGCCAATTTTTTGCCCACGTCTGATCATCGAAATTTTTACATATTCAGATAGTAAATGACTCATAGTGCATACTGTTTTTGGTTTCGAATCGATAAGGTCAAACGTCACGGAGATATTTGAACTTGAAGTTTTAAGAAAACTTCGCTATTTTCCATGTTTTTTTTAATTTTTAAATAATGATTCAGCCTCATTACATTCTTATATTGCCTTGGACGCTTTGAACACTCTTAATTCTCCCGAAAATTGATTCATAATGCGATTAAATCACAAAAACATGGGGAAAAAGTATTTTTCCACTGTTTCCCGTGGGGATAAAGTATGAAAATCAGTGATTCCTGTGTAAAATGGGTGAAATAACTTAATTCAACTGATTCAAATCGATTCAGAACTGAAAAAAATTCGTTCCAATGTTTATCGATAATCGGGCTTGCGATAATATATTCAAAAGCCTATCCTTGGTTCAAATAATATTGAATCTTGGCTGTCAAATCATTCATTGTGATGATACTCCTTATAATTCATCATTCCGGAGACATTTCCAGACGGTTCAGCTCAGCAGACATCTAAATGGGTACCAATGAGGCTTTTATCGGATTCATATAGAGCTCACTCCATGCCAGAATCCGCTACGGGTCTGTTCTTCCGACAAATCAGCCCACTAAGACCCGAAAATTCCTCATTTTGATAGTGTTTTCTGAAAGCTGAGTACATTTGCAATCAATATAGATATCCATGAGATCGAATTAGACTTTAATCGAAGCGATTTCATGCGAAAACCCCAAAAAATCGCGTTTTTTATTGTTTTGCATGTATATCATCTCCGGCACCACTTCCATCTCCGAATAATCGAGTTTTCCTGATGTATTCTGACAAGATCCATCCAAAAACTGTGTTTCATTCTGCCCCAAGGCTGTTTCGAGTACTTTCATTGGGAAAAACCATATTTCTGAATGGTTTTTTGTCTATATTCTAGCCCGCACCATTTCTGAGCTCTCTTCAATGCTCTACTGACAAGGTAAATAGAAAGATAAATCATTACAGCTAGGTTTGATCCTGCTTCTAGAAGAAAAAGGGCACTTTTCATTCGAAAAACTATATTTTTGGCGATATTTCAGGGTTTTGTGTGTATTTTTGAACGGAAAACGTGCTCTCAGCTCAGAGTCTTGGAATATCTATCTTGAACAAGTAGTGTGCAATCTATTTATTCTGATTCCATCGAAGTTCTGAAAAAGTTCTATCGACTAGAACAATCCGTCGATAACTCGAAAACCAAGAATCGGGTCGAATTTTTGATGATAGATTTGGATTTTTCGTTCGAGTTAACTCCCAAAACTGAAAAGAATAATAATGGGCCAAAATGGGATACCTCCTTTCCTCATGATTTAGACTCCATCTTCCGACATCTCTCGTGAGAGATAAGAGGATGTTATCAGTTCAGAGATGGAGCTCCACAAAATGGAGTGGAGAATGTCCATTATCAGTAGCTTCCAACAATATTGGCGGAATGAATCATACAGTTGTAATCAGAAAGATTGAAACACTTTTCGAGCAATCTTTGAGCCCAGATTTTGTCCGCCAATCAGATCACGACAGAATTTTTCGCTCACTTCTGATGAGCTCCGACAAACTATGAAAAATTTATGCAACAGTTTTGCTTGCAGACTTGCTAGCAGTCTTGCCGGGAATGGCCGACGATGATTGATAGAGAATGAACCAAATAATACTAAAAATCAATTTTTCGAATGAATCAAAACCAATTTAATATTTGGTATAGCCACCCTGTTTATCCAAACAAATTTGCACTCTTTTTGGCATCAAAGCATACAGATTATCGATAATTTTGTAATCAAACACCATGAAATTCCAGATTTTTTCGATTTGATAGAATAATTCATCCGCATTTTGAGCTTTTGGGAGTATTTTGAGCTGACGTTTCACGACTGCCCATACATTCTCGATTGGATTGAGATCTGGTGAATATGGTGGGTGGTGGAGGAAGCCACCTCAAAGATTCAACCAAATGAACCTCAAAGTCTCATTTGAGTTGTGAACAGGACAGTTATCCTGAAGCCAATAGAAGTGGTCATCAGGAAACTTCTCTTGAAGGAAAGGCAAGCAGTCTACAAGAATATCACAATACTTTTCTGTGTTCAGGTGTCCTCGAATTCTGATCAATGGACCTAACCCAGTACTAGTTAGAACACCGAATACAGAAACACACACTCGTCCTAAATGATCAATCAAATTCGAAGATTCTTCGCTGAATCGAGCTTCTTCTGGCCTTAAAACTCGCTTAGAGCCGAATTTTGATGTACAAAACATTGATTCGTCACAGAATACCATTGAATTCAAATAATGAAAATTTATCATTTCTTGACGATATCGAACTCTTTTCTGCTTCCTTTACTCAGTCAAGAAAGTTTTTGCTGCTGCTATGTGAGAACAGAGACCATTTGCTTTGAGAATCTGTCGAACTGTTGAGTAGGAAAAATTGTCGAGTTCATTCGTTATATCTGAGATATTGAAAAATGGGTCCGAAATAGCCATTGAAATGATCTGGAAGATTTCGTCTTCTTCAGCCTCCTTGTGTCTACCACAGTTTTCGTATTTTGTGTCCACATTACCTCCTCCAAAGAATCATCAGAAAACTAGCTTCAAAAAATGCTCAATTTTGAAAATCAAAAATTCACCTTCGACCCCATTGCCATGAAGTTGCCATAGAGCAACCGATGGCAGAGACAATTTCCTTTTGTTTGAATCCATAAGCCGCCAACAAAACTATATCGAATCTATCTTTGTCCATCAAAGCTCGCACCATTATCAAACAATTAATTAATCACAAATTAATGATCAAAAATAAAGGTCAAAACTAAAGCAGAGACTACAAGAAAGCCCAAAAAATCTTAATTTCTAATCGATTCGATCTGATCATGTCCATTCCCCATCAGAAATAACGCCAAAGAACCAGTTGAGTAAAAAGTAGTCATAGTTCTTTTCGATTCCATCATGAACAGACCTAAAATCTACATCGCAATCTGATAGGCGGACAGAACTTGGGCTCAAAAATTGCTCGAAAAGTGTTTCAATCTTTTTGATTACAACTGTATCTCATCTAGTCACATGATTGATGAGGAAACGCATGAAGTCATCCTCACCCCGATAATGAGCTTTCTCTGGAATCGCAGAATGGTTATTTCTTTCAAGTTATGAGTGATGATGTGTTAACCACCAAAGAACAATCACAAGAATGGTCATTTTTCGCCCTAGCATGGACAGTTTGGAGAGCTAGTCCGTCTCATTAATTTTTTATGCGGGCCCTACAATGCTATCTCCGAATCTGGGGACCTTCCGTTCTCGAAATGAGAAAAACGTTCTGAAGCTCGATTTGATCTCATGAGACCTTGATCTCACCCACCCAACCTGACCCTTTTTTTCGAGAGCATTGGGAGAATAAAAATCTCTCATGACAGAGATTATAAGACTAGATCATGATTGGATAAAAAAGCAGAGAGAGATCGCATTTTTTCCTATAACGGCCATATCTTGGCAAATTTTGCTCATCATACAACCGAACCAAAAAGCATAATCAATGAATGTCATGATCGAGATTGTAGAGAAGTTTCAACGTGCTAGATTGGAGTTTTCCCTTGTTATACTGGAAAATGTCCTTTCTGCATGGCAGCACATGACATACATCTTGGAAACACTCTTGCTAGATGGAAGACTGATCCAAAATCACTCGAAAATCATCATCCGTGACGGCACTCATATCAACATTGAACGAAGTGCAAATATATCTGCTCAACAAAAAACTCACTCCCTGCAAAAAAAAAATCTTTTCAAACCAATGATATTTGTATTCCCCGATGGATACGTATATGATATCGTTCCTCTCAATCCTACAACGGGGAATGATGCCACAATAATGAGGAAGACCCAGCAAAATCCTAGATTCGCTGAGCATTTTGCGAGAGGATACACTTTCGTTTTTGATAGAGGGTTCAGAGATGTCATTGGAACTTTACAAGCAAAGGGTTACAAAGTGTACATACCTTCATTTGGTGATGGAGGTCCTTAACTCACCACAGAGCAAACGAACGAGTTTAGAAGATGAGTCCATCATTTTCCCTGTGAAATGGCCGGAAGTATAGCTAATATACTAAACAGGGTGACAAAAGTTCATTGTTGAACTCGTATTCAGAAGAATTAAAAAACAATTCAGGATAGCTGCTGAGCTTCTGAGCAATTTCACTACTACACAACATATTGAGCGAGCGAAGCGAGCGAAGACTCTACGTCCGAAATTTGCGACTTTGTGCAGAATTATACTCAGAGACTACCAGCTCGAATAGAATGAAACTTTGTACACTAGTTCAATATGTTGTGTAGTAGTGCATGTCCTAAGAATATCCAAAAATATCAAGGGATTCTAGTTAGAGAGATAGGTAGTTTTTTCTTTGAAGCGTCTTTTCTCAAAAACTGTTCATGCGATCAGTATGAAAACTCTCCAAAACAATATGACAGATGATATCATCTGATACATGGGATTTCAGATGAATTGAAGATCTTCGAGCAGAAAAAAAATTCACATCAAATGTACCATGTAATACAATAAGAAGGTCCCATATGATTTGTCATAGATGGCACGAAATACACTCCCTGCTCACAAGTGGGATCTTTTGAGGTTTAGTCTTTGCTCCTCTGCTTACTTTCTATGAAAATGTCCAGGACTGTCAAACCCCCCGTCAAAGTCACTGTCATACAGTCTCTCTAAGGGTTTGGACACCATTAAGTGGAGGAAAATCAAATCGAATGCAATGTCAAAACGGGCATTTTTTTCTCTGCCACTTCATAGGGAAAATACGAAACATTGTTATCGAAATTCATATCTTTAGAATACATGAGTTTTGGTTAAGGTTTGGCCTCCTCCCATTTTCGATTGACCATAGGCTCCAGCTCTCTTCTGATTGCACATGCTGGAGCCCTTCCTTGCTTTGGCTGACCATTCATATGTGTCTTGAGATGGTAACTTCTGCCAGGACGAAAAACACAGGTACAATATGGACATTGATAGTGCCTCTTACCATGCGTTTCCCTCCTATTCTTTTTCTTTCCGAGGATCATTATAGTGAGGATACATCATGACAACTTCCCAAGAATATCCTCCTAATTTCTCGTTCCCCCAATCCACATTCCCATGTGTATACTATACTTTCCAGGGAATGATCCGATGGTCTCAGCTTTCCCATGCTCAAGCCTCATCAATCCATGAATCTTAGCAGCNGTTCCATGCTTCGATAGATTACACTCAAAATACATACCTTATAGTTTTGTTTCCCAATTGGATAGTTGTGCGTAGAGAAGAAGGTTGATTGCTCAGCGATATTCTCGTACCGAATCACATTTTTCAACTATAGCGAGATATTGATTTTCACCAACTTGTATCGATCACATATAAGAAAAATGTGTCCAGTCTTATCTCATCGACCTCGAGAGATGAGATTATGTTATCGGTTTCTTGGCTTGAGGCCTCCCTTTCACACCATGGGGACATACTGATTTTCATTAATTTGTACCAGTCCCATGTAAGAAAAATGTGTCCAGTCTTATCTAATCAATCTCAAGAGATAAGATTATGTTATCAGTATCTTGGCTTCAGATTTCATCTCTGAGAAAAAGTATCAGATTGATTTTCCATCAACATTCTCGGGGCCTGAGCATATGAGGCATACCTACTCTTATCTCATCTTTTCTGAGAGATATGAAAGTGTTATCACCTGCTTTGTTTCAGACCTCGTTTTCATGGTATGGCATTTTTTTGATTTTTGAGAGCCTAAACACCCTTCCAATCTCTATTGTTATCTCTTATCTTATCAACTTTCGAATGAGAATTTATATGATACCGTTCTCATCTTGATGTGATCAGTCGTTCTCGAGATAGGAGGAAAAGGAGAAAAGGGCCATATCCCAAAAAGTATGAGTCATGCTAAGGTATTATCTACATTTTTGCTCTTATCACATGCGATAACATCAGATAAGCAAGTTTAGTCAAAGTCTGAGGATGAGGAGTTCTGGACATCGTCCTTTGTGTCACGAGTGTTTTGAATAATTTCAAAACCTGACCAGCATAGATAAGGAGCCGTTAAGCCAGAATGATTCTTGAATCGATGATTTTTGGCATTATTCTTATATTCATCCTAGACGTGGGTGAAAGTTTCTGGTTGACCACTTCTCAAAAATTTGGGACAGTAAGTGTGACGTTAATCTGAAGTTTGATTCACTTCAAGAATAAATCAAATTAGAGGATACGTGATGATCTGATAGCTTACCTATCTGAAAACTACTCTCCCACCAGAACTCGTGGAATAGAAATTCTTCATCAATCCATGATAATTCCATCTCAGAGAGTTAGCCGGATAGAAATTCTGAGATGTGGTCAATTTGGGACACTCAGAGCCATTCTGTACACATTAGCTAGCTTTGAATACCTCTCCTCTCTCACTCATGAGCCTCAGTTGTATGGATTAGGATGCAAGGAGAGAAGAAGCTACTGTGATCATCTTACAATGATCGCTAGTTAAAGAATCATCAAGCATCATATAATTTTGGATGAATCACTAGACATACAGTATTATCAACCTCATATGCGATCAACCAACTCAGATCACGTTCACAATAACTCATGATACGAGCTGAAATGATGAATCCCAAATGGTGATAACATTTTTTTATCTTTAATTGGAAGTGAGATAAGATGGGCTATATCTCAGGTTCCGAAAATTGGGAGAACTTGGTCAAATCAACCACTCCATTCATAACTCAGGAATATCTCAGAAATGATAAGTGTTGTATGTGTCTAATCAATCATGAGAGAGGAAATAATCTTATCAGTATTTTGGGGTCACGCCCATTTTTTTTGTAAAGAGAGGTATTGATTTCTGACAAGCTTCTACCAAGACTAAATGCATGAAATATATCTTATCTCATCTAATCAATCATGAGAGATGAAATAATTTTATCAATTTTCTGGACTCCCGCCCAGTTTTTTCGCAAAAATGGAATATCGATTTCTGACTAACTTGCGCACGGGTCTCCTACATGATAGGTATGCAGTCTTATGTTATCAGTTGTGAGAGATTTGATATAGTCATCTCCGCTTTGAGGTCAGACCTCGTTTTCCTAGCAAGTAATAAATCAGTTTTGGCCATCTTATCAGCCATCGAATACCATATAAACTTCTTTTCTTACCACATTTCTGATAAGAATTCAAATGATACCATTTTTATTCCGATATGATTACTCGTTTCTGAGATGATTTCCCCACGATATCTCAAAGAGCTCCCTGAATAGAGAGATGAGACTTGATACATATCTTGACCGCTATTTGTTTATCATGATATGCAAGTTTGGTCTGGTCGTGAAGCCTTTTTCCAGAGGTATTGTATTTTCGAGTTGGACACGAGTTTCCCATCTTTATCTTATCTAGAATGTATTCCATCTAGTGCAAAGTACTTCCATGAGATAGTACAAAGCGTATACTCCTTAAGAAACTCAGTTTCAAGTGAATCGGATGGAGTTGAGATTCTCAATGGCCGAATCAGGCTTAAAAACGTTAGCACTCATATCTCTGAAACGATGAGTGATAGAGACTTGAAAATATCACCATTGTGCTTTTAATTAAGAAATAGGTGAGGAGAGATAAGATTCAGATCATTCCAAGCTGGGGCTAGAATGGCTACTATTCTTTCCCCTTCGGAACCTGTTATATATTCTGGAAGTTCATCAGAATCCCTCAAAACTCATGGCAAACAATAAGACAATGTCCATTTTCCATGGGAAACCTGCCCGGAGACCAGTTAATGCGCAACTGCGGTCATCCGGGCAAATTACTCCTATCCAAACCATGCGGAAGGAGGAGACCTTACCTCTCCAACATCCAACGACCAGCTGAAGAAAATCGCTCTTGCGATGAGGTGCCTTGATTTTTTGGAGAATCTCAGAAAAACTTCTTCCGACAATATTGGTGCCATGTGAGGGCAAATGATTCAATATCGGAAAAAAAACATGACCCCAGGTCAGAAGCCGTTTGGCCTCCTTTCTGTGTTATTCAACCACGGAATATTCTCAAGACACATTATTCGACGATGTTACCTACCTGTTTAGCTCGATTGGATTGTGATTGGACTTTCAAACTCACACCGTGAGTTCTCAATGAGAGCGATCCCAGGTCAGAATAGGCCAGCATGGCCTTCCCAGTAGTTTTCTGAGATTTCAAAGGTGTCGAGCTTATTCTAGCCATGGAAAATATAACATTTCATCAGAGCTCATGAGGAGGACATCTCATCTATGGATTGATATGTGTACGAATATGAGCATCAGATGTCCATTCCGATTTCTGACTATTTTGTACTAATCCTGTGGGCACGAAATATTCTCTATTCTATCTAATCAATCATGCGAAATAAAATAATCTCATTGTTTTTTTCAACTCCCGCCGAGTTTTCTCGCAGAAGTGAAATATCGATTTCTGACCCATCGTGCATGGGTCTCCTACATGGTTCATACGCAGACTTATCTTATCGGTTATGAGATGTGGTGTTCTTCGTAGAAACGAATAAAATAAAGGAGAGGAGAGACTACCACATCCAATATTAGATAAACTCACAAAAAAAATAGTAGAATAATTGTGTTTAATATGAGAACAATCGATGTATCAGGATGAAAGTTCACATCAAAGTCTAGTATTCTTGAGGATTGTTCGATATTATATTCAGAAAGGCTAACAATGCATGATCTACCTTGGAAACAGGCCTAGAACTATATTATTGTGGTGATAAAACTACTTATTCTTTGGCCAAATTTCTAGATTTATATTGTTGTATTTTAGGAACACAACATTTTCCCCCACTTGAGAAGTCAGGATTCCGTTCCTGATATTTCGAAACGTTGGAAATATGAGCAACGTGGTCTTTCCCTTCTTCGTCTTTATAGAAAATATTTTTTGGGATATTTTGGAAATGTATCACTTTTGTTACCACGTAGGGTCTCGCTGTATACTGGTTTTTTCCTTTATACCCAATCCGAACAATAACTTTGTCACCAATTTTTAGATCGATGCTCCCACGAGGTTGATTCCCACCATTCTCTTGAATAGTTGATCTTGGCTTACGAGCTACAGTAGTTTCGCTCAAATCATCTTGTTTTATACAGTAGAAACAATCGGCATCAAGAGTTGTGGGTTCATTCGTTAGTTTGAATAGTGGAGTACATACTCCATAACTATACGTTCGATTGGAATGCTTCATGGCAGCTGAGATAATATTTCTCCAAATTCCACCATTATTCACGTAGAGATGGTGAAATTGTTCGATGTCTCGTATCTCCCTTTCAACGAGTTCATTCGAGGCAGGATGGTATGGTGCAGCATTTTTCAATTGGATTTTCTTTGAATCAGCCCAGTGCTTGAAAGTTTTCGATATGAATGCAGGTCCGTTGTCAGTCACGATAATCTTGATACACCCGAAATAATCGAAATGTTCGAGGAAATCGATGGCACTACGGGAATCCTCTTTCATGCAACCTCCTGTGGTAATTCTTGTAGCTTCATCCACGAGGAGGAGAGAAGATCTAGTTATCTTGTTTGACATACTTTTCTTTCTCAATTCTCCAAAATCCAAATGAACTGTATGGAAGGGAATATTGGAATGTGGAGCAACTACAGGAGTGTCAAAAGATCTCTTAAGTTTCACCATTTGAAAGATATGGCATGATCGGACATAATCAAAAATATATTCTTCATGCCTCGCCAATTGAAACGTGATTTGATTTTATAGTATGTTCCCCAAAATCCGTCATGTCCACCAGAAGATATATCATAGTGGAAACTTTTTAGAATAGAATTTTTCTCTTCCTCCGTGAAAACATCCCATGGTAAGTTTCCTTTGATGATGAGAATTTCAGCTTTAATATCAGGACAGAGTCGTGAATTTGCATCAGCATCGGTGAGGGGCCCTCCAGGTCTATGATCGATCTCCAGATCATAGCCCATGAGGGAACTCTGCCATCGAGCGAGTCTTCCTTTGGGATCCTCCAATTTCAGAAGGTATTTTAAGGCAAAATGGTCGGTACGGACCATGAACTCGTGCCCTTCCAAGTAGGAACGGAAATATTTAATTGCTCAAACGATCGCCAAGGCTTCTTTATCGGTAATGCTATAGTTTTGTTCAGCCTTTGTGAAAGTATGTGAATGGTATCCATGACACGGAGCTGTTGTGGTTTAGCTTTGCTCAGATCTTTTTGATATAATATAGCTCATGTACCCTAGCGGCGAGCATCCGTACACAGTTCGAATGGAAGAGATCGATCAGGTAGCTGTAGAATTGGATTCTCACTTATGAGCTCCTTCGATTTTTGGAATGCTTGTTCACACTCTTCAGTCCATTCGAATTTGACATCTTTCTGTTCCAGTCTATCAAGTGGACGCACGATTTGGGCATAGCCATTGATGAAACCGCGAAAGTGACCAAAGAGACCTGTGAATTGTCTCACTGCCTGTACAGAGTGAGGAGTGCTAATATTGCGAACTTTTTCCTCGGTCTCATCCTTAGTAGTCTTAGTTTTACCATCTATGACTCGACCGAGGAACTTTATTCGTGGAAACATGAGTTGACATTTTTCTAGATTCACACAAACGTTCGCTTCTTCTAATGCTGTAAGAACTTTGATTGCTCTTTCATAACATCCTTCTGCATTCTTTCCGACAATGCAGATATCATCGATGTAAACCCAAATGAATGGATCCTTGAGCAACCCAGCTAGTATCTCAGTCATTATTTGGAACAGATCTCCACTGTTTTTCCAACCAAATGGCAATCGATTCCAAATATAGTGGCCAAAAGGTGTAACGAAAGCACTAAATTCGATTTTCGGGAGTGAGTTCGATTTGCAAGTATCCCTCGCGTAGATCAATTTTGCAAAAATGTGAGCAACCACCGAGGTTGCTTATGATCTCATCAATAATTGAAATGGGAAAGGATCCAACTCAGTTATCTTATTGATTTCAATATAGTCAATGCACAATCTTAGGTCTACGTTTTCTTTCTTAGCAAGAGTGACCGGAGAAGCATACTTTGAGTCAGACTGAGATATAATACCATGGCTCAATAGTTCATCAATCTTACTTTGAAGCCATCCGTAACGAAAGGAACTCAATCGGTACGGACGTGCTTCCACAATTTTTGAGTGTGGCATCAGCTCGAACTTTACCTGTCCAATAGGATCTCCCAATTCAGACCGACAGAGCCTGGGAAACATTTTTTTAACGTTGCCTCTCGATAGAGGAGCTCATGGAGGCAACGTTGCCCGCGGAAACACGACTGTTCGAGTTTCGCATTGTGCTTGGCCTTTACTTGGAGACTGTGGAGGCAATGCTACTCGTGGAAACAGAACTGATTGAGGTTTGCTCTTTGCCTTGTTTTCACGTGGTGGCCGCGGAGGCAATGATTCATTTTGTCTCCGCTGAACATGTGAGACCACCGCTACTTGTGGCTTTTTCTTTTTGGGATGACTTCAAGATTGGATCAAATATATCCATCAAGCCAATCCCAAATTTCATCATATCTTTTTCACTCAGAATCACTGGGTATAGGAGATTTTCCACGAGCCCGAACTCAATTTCATGTGTTCCATTCTTGAAAGTGATCTTGAGTGTAGTAGTGTGAGTTACTCGGTGCTAATTACCGTAGAAACCATGCAGGTTGAGCAAAACTTCCTTCACAGGAACACCAAGGCTGTGAGCAAATTCATCACGAATCATGCTTATATTGGCTCCTGAATCAAGTCGAGTTGAATACTTTTTCCGGTTGATAATAACCGATGCCCTAGAATCAATGAATTGACCTTCCTCCAAGATATTTGGATGATCTGAGAGACTACAGCTGGGTGATGGAGAGAAATGAATTGCTGTAGTAACATCTTTGGTACCCTCATCAAAAGTAGTCACTAGAGACTGATGAGGTTTTTGATTCTTTCTGAAATCCTTATTCGTTTGTTGAGTCCTAGGCTTGGATGGAGGACTAATAGATCTAAGAGAAACTGGAGATAATTGCTCCATTGCTTCTCTCAGCTCAACTTAATTCCTCATTGGTCTAGTCATCAATTGAGCTTGCATATTCTTAGGTAGACCCATCAGAACTCGAGTGACAAAATAGTACTCAGGTAAGAGTCGGACACACAATCTGTAAAAGTATTTGCTTCTCGTAGAAATAATTCATGACTTTGCCTCCACGGTATTCCCACTTATCAGCTGCTAGGACAGCAGCGATTCGATTTCGGGTGAAAGAATTCAGGAAAGAATTCTTCCAGAATTCCCATGATTCTTCAACATCATCGCGCATCAGAGAGTTGTACCATTTAAGGGCATTACCGTCCAGATTAGGCTTCAAACTGTTGATTTTTACCAAATCACTTGTCCAGTGGCTATGTTCACAAGCCTTTTCAAAACTCTTTATCCAAATTGCTGGATCATCGTTTTTGCTATCGAATTTGGTGATCTCCAGCCTATGTGACGCTTGTCGTGGATTATTCACCGTGGAAGCAAGTGTTTCTCGCATCACTGACATCAAGTTCATTGATTCCCGGTGGGAACTGAGAAGCTCTTGCAAGGCCAATAATAAAGCACTATGGTCCACTGTAGTTACTTGACTGAGTGTTTGAGAAACTGTAGGTTCGTCAGTTCCACTCTCGTCAAGTTGACCAAATTCTGCGTTGACGTAAGGCTTGACCTCCTCTTCAGTTAGGTTGATACCTAGTATCCTCTTGAACTTCATCATGTCTGTTCCTCTCTTCACTTGAGCTTTTTTAATAAGAACATCGTGGAGTTTAATAGGTTGATGTTGTTCTTCAACCAGAATCCATTCCTCCTCGTCAGGTAATTGGTATCTGATTAATGGGACTTTGCTGGATTGTCGTACAAAGTGGAACTTTATCTTATACGACAATCCTGCCGTGCTTGCCATGAATGTGGTGTTCTCCGTAGAA
This sequence comes from Brevipalpus yothersi, assembly GCA_003956705.1. Classification (NCBI taxonomy): domain Eukaryota; kingdom Metazoa; phylum Arthropoda; class Arachnida; order Trombidiformes; family Tenuipalpidae; genus Brevipalpus; species Brevipalpus yothersi. The sequence goes on along the minus strand of QZCP01000587.1, from coordinate 4,813 downwards.
ACAAATAAAATAGAGAAGAGGAGAGACTACCACATCCAATAT
>QZCP01000586.1:2776-18114 GCA_003956705.1 Brevipalpus yothersi | reverse complement strand
CAAGATGAATTCAGTGAGATTGGCAAGTGGAAAGTCTGGAACTTCTGTTGAGAATTGTCTCCAAATTGCTCGTTTTTTTATTCACACTAGAATGCCTCATTGTCCAGTTTTCCGGATCTAATGTCGAATTTTATCCAATACCTTAGGATAATATTTTTATTCAAACTATTGAGTCCTCTAATGTTCATGAGGCTCGATGTTTATAATGCAGTGGAGGCAGTACAAGGCCTCAAATTATCAATATTTTCTATATGGTAAAATATAGGGTGTATCATAATGATATGACCTCTGAGAATTCTCAATAACTTCCGATTTCAATAAGTCAGAAGCTTGAAAGGACATGTTTGAAATCCGCCCATTTTGGGTTCATTTTTGATCCTGGGTGAACTTTTGATGAGAAGAAGCTTGAAATTTTATATGCAGACAGCTGAATTCTGACAGAATTCTTCGACAAATGACATGAGATCAAATTCCGAAAAGGACAATGGTCAAAACTGCCCATGCTAAGATTTCAATGAAACTTCCTTATCATATGTGATCAGTTGTGATAAGACCAAAAAACTAGTTTAAAACTCTGTATAACTCATACTTCCAGAGATAAAGCCATTCTATTCTTTTTTGCTATCTCGAAAACGCCCAGTCATATCGAGATAAAAATGGTATCATTCGAATTCTTATCACAGATGTGATAAGATAATAAGTTTTTCATGGTTTTCGGAAAATGATAAGGTGATTGAAAATAGATTTATCATTCCCTGGAAAAACCAGATTTGAAACCAAAGTGGTGATAACACTATCATATTTCTCATAACTGATGAGGTGTAACTCAATTATAAAATATTCGTATTTTATGATTTATTGGAGAAACTACAACAATTTTCTCCCAGAACTCTTCCAAAAAACTTTTCTTATATATTATATTCAACAATCGCTAAAATCTCTCTTTGTTACCATGAATAATCGAGAAGCTTCAACAATATTCTTTTCTCGTAAACAATCAGAATATGATACGATAAACTGGATCACTACAAACCCCCCTCACTGTAAGATTTTTCGATTCCGGTCGAAATAAGGGAAAACATTGGAAATATGAGCCGAGGCTTCTTTTCCTCCCACCTCATATACTATCGCTTTAGGAATATTTTGGAATACAATTATTTTCTTCACTGGGAACGGTCCCTGGATAAATTTATTTCTCTCATTTTTCCAGATCCTTACCAAAATTTTGTCACCTTTCATGATCTTGGAAGAGTTTCCCTTGTCACCTCCTACTTTTCTATCTCGAATCTCTTTGATTTTTGCATCTGAAAATGGTTTTCCCTCTAAGTGACTCAATTCAATTTCGAACTCCTGATCAGCTTTGAGAATTACAGGTTTCCGTAATAGTTTGTAAAGAGGAGAGCATCCCAGGATGGAACAATAAGAGCGGTTATGATGTTCAATTGCCTTATTGAGCAATTCTTTCCAATTGGCTCTCTTCTCGTAAATTTTGATGAAATTTTCACATCTCTCATCCTTCATTCAATTAGTCCATTTGAAGCTGGATGATACAGTGAAATATGCTTCATTTTCATCCCTCGATCTTGGCCCCATTTCAAATATTCATCTGAACAAAAGGCTTTCCCATTATCAGAAATGATGACTTTGATGGACGAAAGATACTTGAAAGAACTGAGAAATTCGATAACGCTCTTAGTGTTTTCTCTCATCGCTTCTCCGAAGACCATACGCCTGGCTTCATCAATGAGCAGAAGAAAAGATCGTGTTACACGAAAGTTTTCACTTTTCTTGACTAGCTCTCCCAAATCAATATGAACTGTTTCGAAAGGAACAACTGAATGAATCGGTACCATTTTTCGATCTTCCGAGCGATGTGGTTTCATTCTTTGGCAAGCATCACATGAGAGAACATATTCATATATCTCTTTCTTCATCCCTTCCCAGAGAAATCTGGATTTTATCTCATAATATGTTCTTAGGAATCCATCATGCCCACCAGAGTCGATATCATCATGATATCTTTTCAGAATCAACGCTTCCACTTCTCGTGAGATGATCCTCTCGTGGAAGGAAACCGATGAACTCCCAGTATCAAGTTGCGATTGTTCCGAAGATATCATTGTAACGAGTGGATTCAGACACAGACGAGAGATCGCATCAGCGTCAGTATGAAGAAGACCAGGCCTGTGATCGATTTTCAAATCAAAATTCATGAGGAAAACTTGCCATCTCGCTAAACGGGCTTGAGGTTCTTTTAGATCCATCAAATATTTCAAAGCGATGTGATCTGTATGAACAGTGAATTTTCTCCCTTCGAGAAATGACCGGAAATATTTTATGGCCTTAATCACGGCTAGAGCTTCTTGATCAGTGATAGAATAGTTTTGTTCAGCATTTGAAAAGGTATGAGAATAAAATCCGATAACACTCAGCTGTTGTCCTCTTGGTGCTTTTGGATCACGTTGATAGAGAACTGCACCAGTTCCTTTATCACTTGCATCCCAACATAACTGATATTTCAAATTCGGATGAGGAAGCTGGAGAATAGGATCGGAACTGATCAAATTTTTTAATTGATCGAATGACTTTTGACATTCTCCAGTCCAATTTAAAATAACATCCTTCTTCTTGAGATTATCCAGAGGTCTAACAATATTTGCATAATCTTTGATATACGCTCTGGAGTGTCCAGTTAAGCCAGTGAACTGACGAATTTCATGAATATTCTCTGGTCTTTTCATCTGTCCAACTTTTTCTATGGATTCTTGTTTGGTGGTTTCTGTTTTTCCGTCAATGATTCTGCCCAGAAAAACAATAGAAGGCTCGCAAATTTTACTCTTATCCAAATTAACTATCATCTGAGCCTGACTCAATTTTAATAGAACATGGCCAGTCAATTGTGCACATTCTTCCTGGTTCATTCCACTGATACAGATATCATCAATGTAAAGCCAAATATGTGGATGCTTCAGAAGTTGTCCAATAACCTCTGTCATGATTCTCATGAACTGGGCTCCACTACGCTTCCACCCATATGGAAGACGCTTCCACATGAAATGGCTAAAAGGAGTAACGAAGGATGAAAATTCTCGGGTTAGTCCAACTTGCCAGTAACCCTCCTTGAGATCAAGCTTGGAAAAACACACACATCCTCTAAGTGAGTTGATTATATCATCAATAATCGGAAAAGGGAATGGATCATTTTCTGTCTCCTTATTGATCAATCTGTAATCCACACAGAAACGATAATCACCATTCTCCTTGGTTGCCAATGTAATGGGTGATGCATATTTTGACCATGATTTTTCGATGATGCCACGATCAAGATATTCCTCAATCTTATTCTGGACCCAAGAGTAGCGATGTGGTGATAATCGGTGTGGTTTCTCTTGAATCACTTTGTGATCAACTTCAAGTGAGAAGCTCACGTTATAGAGAGGGATCTCATTTATTCTTCCACAAACAGATGGGAATTTGTCTTGCATATCTTCTAAACTCTGAACTGATAAATTTTCGGTGGAGTTCTGCTTGTACACATTATGATCCATGGCTCCAAGGATGAGTGAAACATCTTTCTTTATTCCATAGCCAAAACTTCTCATATCGGTTTTGCTCAAAATGATATCATAGGGAAGACCATCAACCAAAAGGCAATGGATATTTTGAGTCATATCCCCTTCAGTGATTGGTAATTTCACCATCTCATTGTAGTTGCTTATCTCTCCTTTGTAGGATTGAAGTGCAATATTTCTTCTTTCCTTAGGCCAATCATCCGAAGCAACAATTTCAGATCGAACCATACTGTGGTCAGCTCCTGAATCCAATCTGCAAGACAATTTTTGTTTGCACAACCAGACATCTCGTTGTGGTTCAATGAAATTCGACTCGATAGAACCGGACAGTAAGCTATCCCTAGGCTTAGTTGGTTTAATTGGATTATAGTTTTGAGATCTTCGATTGAATTGAGCATTTGGAGACAATTTCGTGGGCTTTATCTGCTCCAGAGCTGAGCGAAGTTCAACCTTATTCTTGGGCTCCTTTGCCAGTATTTGAGCTTGCATGTCTTCTGGCAAGCCAACAATAATTTTGGTCACGGAATTGAATTCATCCAGATTCGGATATCCAATTTGGATCAATCTCTGTTTCTAATAGTAATAGTCCATGAGAGATCCACTTCGATATTCCCAATTATCTGCCGCTTGAGATGCGAGCACACGATTCTGTCCAAAAGAATTCAGGGATGAGCTTCGCCAAGTTTGCCAATTAAAGTCAATTTGATCATTTCTCATTGAATTGAACCACTTCAAAGCAATGCCTTCCAAATTCTTTTTCATGCCATTTATTTTCTCTCTATCACTTGTGATACCATTACATCCACAAAGCTCCTCATATGAGCCTAGCCAAATTTTAGCCTCCTCAGATTTTCCATCAAACTTATTCATGTCTATTGCTTGGAGTCTACCTTTGCTCAGCTTGTCCAGAACTTGCAAGAATCTCTCCTGCTGCGGATTCATCATTTCGATCAATGAATTTTGCACATCAACTGGTTCTGATCTTTCATTATTGAGCTTGATATATTTTTCCTCTCTTTTCATGATATCAATTTCCGATTCACTGATTGATCCGAATGTATGATCAAATATTTAATAGCATCCTCATCAGATAGAATCACAGATAGAGTTCGTTTATCTTCCATTTCCTTGATAGCTCGTTGTACTGCTGGCTTGGAGGTGGTAATAGAAAGCTCAGATATTTCTCGGAATTTTGGATCAACAAGTATCCATTCTTGATCACCTTGTTCTTGGTATCTCTCGAGAAATACTCCACCAGAAGATTTAATAAGATGAAATCGTATTTTTTTCATGTTTCAGTAATGTGATTGGTGAGAATCTTCAGGCACAACAATAGTACCGATTCAACCACAGAATACAATAAAAACTTGAGATTCTGAGTCAGGATATATTAATTTTGAAGATTAACACTAGAGAATAAAATGAAATCAATCAATAATCCTGTCGACTGCGCCATTTGAGGTGTAACTCAATTATAAAATATTCGTATTTTATGATTTATTGGAGAAACTACAACAATTTTCTCCCAGAACTCTTCTAAAAAACCTTTTCTTATATATTATATTCACCAATCGCCAAAATCTCTCTTTGTTGCCATGAATAATCGAGAAGCTTCAACAATATTCTTTTACACGTAAACAATCAGAATATGATACGATAAATTGGATCACTACAACTGATAAGATAAGTCTGTACACAAACCATGAAGAAGACTCGGGGACAAGTTGATCAAAAATCAATATATCTTTTCTACAGAAAAACTGCAGGAGTCCAAAAAAATGATAAGATTATTTTATCTCTCATGAGTAATTAGATAAGATAAGGTATATTTCATGCTCACAGCATTGGAACAAGTTGGTCAGAAATCAATATATTCCCTTTACAAAAAAACTGGACGTGGAACCAGGATACTGATAAGATTATCTCATCTCTCATGATTGATTAGATAAGACTGCACACCGGTGATATCTCCAGCCCATGGACAAGTTAGTCAAAAATCAATATATTCCCTTCATAAAAAACTGGACATTGAACCAGGATACTGATGAGATTATTTTATCTCTCATGATTGATTAGATAAAAGGTGATAATTCTAATATGAATTGTGGCATTTATCACAAATGGATACTGAGGATCTACCATTTGAGGCAGGAGTCACCCTGTTGAAATACCTCTTCATATCATCATCCAAGGTTCTAACTCGAAGATTTTTCTTTCTCTGTGCGTCGACATCTATGTCGCAGTTGTAACATCTCTCGGGCATCTTGAGAACTTGAATTGAAATTGAAATCTACAGATAGAACTGAAAATATCATTCATTAGAAAATACTCGAATTCTCTGCTGATACCTAGTCTTCACTCTCACACTTCATGAACTGCGATGTCTTATGCTACTCCCTTTCTCTCCCACTCTCAACACTTTCCAGGCTAACCTTTTTCACAGCATGAAGTTGAGAAAACTCTTCCCATCTGGTTGAGATTCATCCTTTCATCCATCTCGGCACAATGTTCCCTTTCATTTCTATTCACTCTCCTACTGCCTAGCTTTTAACACAATGAAAAATAATTGTTGATGTAATCTAACCCTAACTCTAGGTATGGGGCCCCTGGCACAGGTGGCACCTCAAACCCAGCACACTCCTTCCGCGCACACTGTCATGACTAACCTGTTAGTAGGGCTCGGTTCCGACCGATAACGCATGCTGAAACCCTATGGGTTCATATACTCTTCACTCAATGAGAAGAATACGGTCCTCTGGTTTGGAAGCTCTGTACTTTCAGAACCACGTCGAATTGAGGGGGATGCTTCTCTTGGGAATGCTTGAGAGAGTTTATCGTGATTTCATTCACGAGTAATTATACAAAAGTATCTCCCAGAAGCATTTGATTGACTCGTGATCTCAGAATACTACTATATATGATATTACTATGATATTCATGCATACGATATTTTTACTCATTCATTGATTTTTCCACATTACATTCGTTTGAAAAGTTCCCTCATTCATTTCTGACAGCCTTAAACCAGTTCTAGGTAGATGAATTATGACTCACCTTATCTCGTCCGAGATAAGGAACCCGATAACTTTATCAGTATTCTGGTTTCACTCTTGATTTTTTTGCTATACAATCATATGGTTTTTAACCCCTCCACCCTGTCCCTAGATAGTAGGCTTATCTCCAGCCTTATCTAATCAATTTTAAGAGATAAGATAGTGTTATCAGCATTCTGGTTTCAGACTTAGTTTTCGAGATATGAGAATAAATTGATTTTTGAGCAACTTATCAACGTGAAAATACCATGTGTTATCTCTTATCTTATCATAATTTCGATAAGAATTCGAATGATATCAATTTTACCTCGATGTTATCAGTCGTTTTCGAGATAGAAAAAAAAGTCGGAAAAGGGCCATATCTTAGAAAGTACAAGTCTGGCTAAGTTCTTATCTCATTTTTTGGTGATATCACACTTGATAAAATTGGATAAGAAAGTTTCATCGAAATCTGAGCATGGGCACTTTCCCCATAGGAAATGGGCATTGTCCTTTCTGAATTTCGGTGAGGTCAAAGTTCACTAAGGTTTCTCGACCATTATCCAGTGATATCTTAGGAACCAAACATTCTACTCCCATTTTGATGGCATCTTTCGAAATATCATTGGGAGTGATACCATAATCCAGGCTTTCGATGGCTCGAAAGCTGAAAAAAATTCAATTCTTTGATAGCGCAGCTAGTTGAGGGTGGAGTGTTCCAAATTAATCATTAGAAATACTTGCTTTTTTCAATTTTTTCGATGATCCCAGGCTCGATGAATGGTCAGATGGTGTGAAGTCTGGATTTGATAAAATTTCCATCTCCATCTGAAGATCAACGTATTCAGAACCATTAGCTCATTGGATCTCTTCTTTCTGCTTCTCCAGCTGTCTGCATATAAAATTTGAAGCTTCTTACTTATTGAAATCGGAAGTTATTGAGGATTCTCAGAGGTCATATCACCATGAAACACCCTGTGTAAGATAAGACTAGTGGGGTCACCAATCGGGTTCTGAACGCTGCCGTATGAATCGTCATGATAGGTCTTCTTCGATATCGGATGAAAGATGATGTAGTAGCATCGATCATGCCTACCAATTACATTACCTAACCCAACCAAACCTAACCACTTCCCAACCAACCATCAACAAGGGGAGGTGGATTACATTGTTGTGTATATTTTTGTGTTTATTTATGGATTTCCGTGAAAACCTTTCCTAATTTACATGTACAGGATGTAACAAAATGATGTGACCCTCGAAATTTGTCAATAATTTTTGATTGCGATGACTCAGACTCATGAAATTTGGTATACAGGTAGCTGGATCTTGACAAAATTTTTGACATACTTTTTGAATTGAAATTCCAATTTTATCTCGTGAGATAAGATAATCGATGGAAAAGGCTGATTCTGACCCTTCCACTCGGATGTATCTCAGCTATTAGGGAAGATAGTTGGATTATGATTACATTTTTGGAATTTTCATCAAATTCCAAACCGGGAATGATAGCTTTGATGACTCAAACGTCACTTTCAAGAAAAATTTAATTATGCTGCTAGCCTAAGGCTTCAATCAGAGAACTCCAAGAATTTACCTCCATACTGAGACTCCAGGCTCAATTCATCCGAAATTTTATCAGGATCACTCCTGGAGGGCTCCTTGAGAATCATCGAATAGCGGATTTTAAAATTATCGTGAGATCAAACATGGTCTCAGTTAAAATTTCAGAACTGAGGTGGAGCTCCATTGAGTGAACACTAATGTTTCATAGATTTTAGATAAAATGGAAAATAAACAAACATTTCTCTGAATTTTCACGCTGGAGTAGTTATTAAAAGTTGTGTGATCCTCATCCAGGTTCTGAGCTCGAATCTGGTTAGAATCAGCAAGAATTGAGAAACTAAGATTGAGAGTTATTTCGAGATTCATTACAACTATCGTCAGCTTGGATATCTCTGGAATTCAGGAGATTCAGAGAGAAGACACTGAACTCTCTGAGTCAGATCATCACCTAGGGACTTAATTATCAATTCACAAAAACATCATCAACCATCGCAAATCTCAGAAACAATCAGTTGCTAACTTGTTCAAACGGTCTTCGATCGGATTCAAAGATGTTTTGATATGATAAGGATCAGAGGCTTGAAATTTTCCTAGCCTATGAGAGATCGAAGTCTATCAAACAAACTCAGATTGATCTTTGGAGAGATCATAGGATAAAGCCTGCTAAGAATACCATCAAGAGAATTCACGAAAACTTCAGAACTCATAATAGCTTTGAAAAAAAATCTCCTGGGAGGCCAAGATCTGCACGTACAGCTGAGAATGTCGAGCATATTAAAACAACTGTTGAACAAAGAACGGATGAAGGTAAGCCAACGAGTGTTCGTCGTCTTGCCTTGGAAATGCAGGAAGAAGGGAGAGATATTTCACACATGTCTGTGCAACGAGCTTTGAGGAAAGATTCAAAAATGAAACCCTATCATGAAAGACCAGTCCATGAATTGAAATCGGTTGACAAACCGAGAAGGGTCAAGATGTGTGAATCTCTACTCAGAATGTTTGATGATGATCCATCGATGATTGAACAAATAATCTGGGCTGATGAGGCAGAGTTCAAATTAGATGGTACGATAAATTTTCATAATATGTGCTACTGGTCGGAGACTAATCCAAATATCACGAGAGTCAAGAACAAGATCAATAAGAATGGACTCAAGGTTTGGGCAGGAATTTGGTTCGGAGGAAGATTAGGTCCGTTTGAATATGATGGACATTTGACGGCAGCTAAATGCCAAAATCTCCTCAGAGATCAGATTTTACCTCAATTAGGAGACCCCTCGCGATTTTGGTACATGCAGGATGGTGCTCCTGCTCACAAAGCTGCAAGTACGCGAGCCTTTCTGAGGGAAATCTTTGGTGACAGGGTCATAGCACTAGGTTGGAATCCTGGATGGTTTGCAAGATCACCAGATTTGACTCCATGCGATTTCTTCTTATGGGGTCACATGAAGCCTCGTGTTTATCGTCAAGATCTAGAAAATCACAATCAGCTTCGTTCATCGATCATGAGCGAATTTCGAGAGATAGATCAAGATCATATCAATAATGCATGTTTGAGTGTTGGAACACGTTTTCGAGATTGCATTCGTCTTGGTGGTCATACTGTTCAGCATTCCGGCAGAAGATAGACTTATCTTTTTGCATGAATCTTAACTTTCTTTTTCTTTTTCTTTTTTCTTACTCAATCAGTTTTGGATTTCCTTTTTCTTCCTTGGGTTTTTTGCTTATCTTGTTTTTGAATTTTCCAATCTTCTCATTTATCCAACTTTCCGCTTTTGATCCTTCGATTTTTCTTTATCCATTTGTCCTATCAGATACTTTTTTCTTCTTCTGATTTCCTCAACTGTTCCATATCATTGAATCACAGTTCATATCAATTAATTTCATGATATCAATTCTCACTAATTTTTTTCATCCGATGGGATTTGAACTCGGCATACTCGGTCAATGAGCAGGAGCGCTAGCCAATGCCTTAGAATTTACATGGGATCCAACCATCGAGAAACACTATTCATTAATTTTCGGGGTTTTCTCTAAATTTGGATAGTTTTTGAATGAGCTAGAATATTGAGGATCATGGCAAACAACCTCATGAATTTTTCTCACTTCGCTGAATTTGAATTCAAACTCTTTCCATGATGAACATCGATTCCTTCTCTTGGACTGATTTTCATCATAGAATGATTCCAGTGAAAACGAGATAGATTCGATTGATTATCATGCGTTTGAAGAATTATCCTGGAAATGAAGGCTCATGAAATCTTAATCTGAATGAGAGCGGAATGTTTTCAGAAATTCCATGTTTGACCTGGTGGATGAATTTTTTTCCTGGAATCTTTATTTGTGCTCAACTTTCCTCGATTTTATTCCTGTTATCATGCATTGTGAGGAATATCGCCATCTCCAGTCAATTTTCAACTGAGAATTCAACAGCCAAGCTTATGAATGCAAAATTAATTTTTTTTGAATTTTATGAATGAGTCATAGAAACCATCATTTCTAGTCTGAAATTCGATGGAAATTCCAAAAATGTAATCAGAATTTGACTATCCCAGCTAGTTACTGAGATACCTGGAGGTTCAATGGTCAAAATCGGCATTTTTCTCCGATTTTCTTATCTTACAGAATGAATTTGGGATTTCAATTCGAAAAGTATGTCACCAATCTTTGTCAAAATTTAGCTACCTGCACACCAAATTTCATGATTCTGAGTCATCGCAATCAAAAATTATGGACAAATTTCAAGGGTCACATCATTTTGTTACACCCTGTATATGTGTGTATGTGTGTGTACAAAACACGAATGCCATCATGGCGATATTGAAAAAAAGAATTCTTTCTTTCTCTCTCTTTTTTCTCCACCCATTCTCTCCCAAGTTGGAACCAGTTTTCATGGTTCAAACTACGTTCAGACAATTGATAACTTCATACACGAAGTTTAAACGATAATTAGAGGAGAGTGAATAAGGGATAGAGAGAGGGTGAAAAAGATCGAGAAGGAATTGGATATCGATATTCATGGAACAACTCCAATCAAAATTCATTGGTATGGCACACCTTTGTTGCCATTGCTCGCAATGGTCAAGCTACCAGACTAAGCGACATAAAATCTTAGACATTGTGAAGGTTTGCTTGATATTCATGATCAAAGTGGAAAGCGAGTGAGCTGGAACTCGTTACGATCTCCTCTCGCTCTGCCGTTGAGAAAAATATGGAAACCAATCGAGATGTTGCCCATACTCTCGCTGAGAATTATCATTGCCAATCTTCTCTTAATTGGAAGAATGGATCGATTTCCACTGGTTATTTTCCAAAAAAGATCATTTCTCAACACAGAAATGGGAGAGAACGAGGTCCAGCCAATCAACATTCATGCCATCTAAAAATGAACTTTGAAACTGAAAACCTACAATGAACATATAAATATATCAGAAATGTATCATACTTATTACTGATAGTATTTTGGGAAGGACCTGAGAAACCATGTTTTCATCCCTCACTCTGAGGCAATTCATGGAAGCAGAGTGTGAAGGGCCTCTAGAGGCATATCCAGACTTCGCTTCACTCCTCGTCTAGGTCCAATTGTGATCAATAATAAGAGACAAAGTCCAAATTGCTCAAATGCATCGGATCTTGATATCCTAACTGATCTCTGTATGTACGCACCGGTAGATGGAGGCTGCAACTTTCATCCTCCTCCGTTACTTGCGTTCGCATGAACCTGATTTGATCTATCTCACTCTATCTACTAGCTCTTCATCTTGGAGGGGAAAGATCTTGGGGTAATCTCCGTCTCTCAAGTACAAGCATACTCAAGAGCATATTCACTAGCTACTGTATGATAAGAGACGAGAAACCAGTATCCAACCGAATTGCTTGAGTGCATCTGAACCTAATCTCCTGAGTGATCCATGTATGTATGCACTGGCGTATGAGGGCAGAAAACTTTCATCCTACTCCGTTACTCACGTTGACATGAACTTGATTTGATCTCTCTTTCTACCACTCTCCTCTTGGAAGAGAAGTAACCTTGTGGTAATCTCCGTCTCTAGAGTATGAATTTTCTCTTCCCCCTAACTCTCTGTCTATATGCACTAGCTACTGTATGATAAGAGACAATAAACCAGTATCCAACCGTATTGCTTGAGTGCATCTGAACCTAATCTCTTGAGTGACCCATGTATGTATGCACCGGCATAAGTGGGCAAAAATCTTTCACCTTCCTTCATTATTCACGTTCACATGAACTTGATTTGATCTCTCTTTCTATCACTCTCCTCTCGGAAGGAAAGTAGTGTTGTGGTAATCTCCGTCTCTCGAGTACAAGCGTACTCAAATTCCCTCAGCTCTTCCCGACTTGAGTACATCCCAACCTGATCTTACAAATGATCCATATATGTATGCAGTTTGGTGCAAAATAATGAAAACTGTGCACTAATTCTTGCCCACAACGTCTGTGTGATCTTAAATCATTACATCTCTCCACTACCTGGTAAATTGAACGGACCAATGACCATCCTTCTTTCCCAGGTACATGCAAACCTGATTCTCTGATAAGGTTCTATCTTTTTTGAACTTCGCTTTTTGGTAAATGAGAGTGGGAGAGATGAAATTCATATCTACATCTCTCATGAAAGCTTGCAAGATTTCAGGGTGAAACAATTTTTCTCTCCCGATTTTACCATTGAGAGCGCAAATGATCATCGATTCTCTTGGAAGACATGAAATGAATTATCTTGCTAGAGATGATCTCGCCAAGCCTCAAAATCAGTACCAAATCCATGTTGTACAAAATAATATCGTGAACAAGAACTGGAGGGAAAGAGGGATCCCGATTCCCATAGGCTATTTGCCCATGGATCCAGCTTTGGAGAAAATTAACTTTCCAGATTCCTCTCATCAAGATCAATAAGAAACATCATTAGTGTTTTTTTCTGAGATAGCTCCTTACATGAGATAATCGCGTTCCAAAGTACTAATTTTGGCTAGCTTTTCAGAACCTCCTGCCACCAAGATGAAACTAAACTCACTGAATAGATCTCAATTAGTACTCTCAGGGTCACATCATTTTGTTACACCCTGTATATGTATATGTATATCATATATATAAAAATTATAAAGATAATAATACGGCGCCGCAGTGAGTGCAAACTCAGGCGCCGATTATTATCTTTATAATTTTAGAGAGAAGAGAAAGAGCACATTTTAACAGCCGATGTTGTTGTTGTTGGTCTTTTTCTCTCTCTCTTCTCTCTTATTTTAGGCCCCGGAAGCCCACCCACCCACTTTTTGGACATTTTTTTTTGGTTTTTGCCCTCCCACCCACCACTATTAGAATGTGAGCCTCTTTTTTTTGAATTTTTTTTGTATTTTTTTGATTTTTGAATTTTTTATTATTTTTAAGAGGCTTCACGCCAATTTTTTTTTCAAATCCACCAGATGGCAGCACAATTGGTTCGACCCCGGGGATCTACATTGTGCTGCCATCTTTTGCCTCATTTTTCTTGTCTCCCCGGGGATTTAAAAATAGATTAATTGATAAATTAATTAATTTACATTGATAATTAAGCAATTTTAGCCAAATTTCAGTTATTTAATGCCTTTTCAGTCTAACCTAACCTAACCTAACCCAAATTAAAACTATTCAAATTCAAATTTTTCATTTTGAACTTGAATAAAGCTAAAGTGAGCCTTTTAAAGACTTAGGATGATTCATGTTAATCTCATCTATATCTCACTGTTGATTATCTCCAATCTCTTATCAATTTTGTGCAATTTTGTTTTTTTGTGACAAGGCTGGGGAGATAGGCCCCAGTCTTCAGTTTAGTTTCCTGTTAGGTTCTTGGAGAGTGGAAGGTCACCCTTGAGCAAGGTGCCTCCACAGGGGTTGCCCGCATCAAAAGATGCAGCGAAGGATCTCCGCATAAACGCGGCCTGGGTGAACCCCTATCTAATTTTAGCTTAGACCATCCCGTTACTCTGCCCAATTTTTGGGTGCTTTAGGTTCCTTCTTATTGTTAGGGTAGTTTTGTTGTCCATGGGGACGTTTTAGGCTCTTCTCATGTGTTTTGTAAGTGACACATCTCCTATTTGTGCTGATGGATGGCGTGATTAGGATTAGGATCGAGAAATTTCTTATCTTATTTTTTTTGTTTTATTTTATATGATTTCGTTTCTCTNGTATCAATAGGGCCAGAAACGCACGATTGAGAGCTATCGTATCTGATCCTCCTGATGATTTCGCTCCAGACTATAAAGGGAGAATGAACCAAGAATGTATGCATTGTCGAGCCCTCTCATTTGCTACCGAATCTTCATCTACCTGCTGCTATGATGGTAAAATTGTTATCCCGGCTGATCCTGAACCACCCATGAGGCTGAGGGGTCTCTTCTGTCCAGCTACTCCATATGCTATCGAGGAATCAGAGGAGTTTCTGAATAAGGCGAGGTCATATAATAACTCACTTGCACTTGCATCCTGGAAAGCAGCTTTTGACCGAACTCTAATAGGCCAACATCCATATTGTTTCAAGATACAGGGTCAAGTCTACCATCGAACTTCAACTCTCCATCCTGCGGAAGGTAATAATCATGCTTTCAATCAGCTTTACATCTATGATACGGCTCGAGCTCGACAAGAAAGAAATCGTCAAGCTGACATGTATCGTCTTGATTCAGCTCTCAACTGGGAACTGCACGAACTACTCGAGCAGATCAATCCTTATGCTCGGTCCTTCAGAATGATGCACGAAGTTGAGTTACAAGAAAGGGACAACGCTGCAGCCAATGGTGTTGAACCAAGAAATGTATACATGCACATCAGAACTGATAACACTCCCGATCCTAGACGATACAATGAGGCTGCCAGCAATGAAATCGCTGCTATATTCACCACTCAAGATGGTTTTCCACCTGCTGCAATGCATCAGGAGCTCATTGTGCATCCCAGGCCAGGTATTCTTGCAATGGAAGAAATTGGAGCTCCATCCCCAGAAGGATTCATCAGGATTAGACGTATGAGTCCACACTGTGAGCCAATGACATATCCATTGCTCTTCCCATTTGGTGAATCTGGGTACAGGACTGACATTCCTCATGTAATTAGAGCTGTTCGTGGTGTTCCAAGAGCTCACAGGAGAACTTTCACCACTCCCATGGAGTATTATTC